>JASTWL010000795.1:35000-79168 GCA_035220575.1 Temnothorax rugatulus | reverse complement strand
TCTTGCAAATTAGCACATAAATAGCACTAAATTTTTTAATAGGTGCGGATTTTTTTGCGTTGGTGGGGGGGCTAACTTGATAGAGATTTTTAAATGCTATATAGATCGTTACCAAATTCAAATGCCGACTCAGAGAGAATCTTCTCCTTATTACCCGATATAAAAACAAAAAGCGAAATAAACTTTCGTATATAAATGGCAATGCTTCTTGTGTGGTAAAGTCAGCATTAAAAGCTAGAAAAAAACTGCTTTAACCATGCAAATTACTGAAAAGCATATATCTCTAATGACAACAAAAATATTATATTCTGCATGTCCCAAAAAGCAAAAAGGTCATTTAAGAATTAAGACTATGTGCTGCAGATATTGATGAAACTGCTACTCCTTCCACATCTAATATGTAACACAGTGTTCGAGAACCGCCGTGCCATGAACGATGTTTCGCAATTCTCGTCAACAGTTCTTCCCCCGTAAGATCACGCGCCCCAAGCGTTATTGTCAAACATCGATACTATCCTCCGCCGTTATTGCTCACGCATAGACAGCGTGATCCCCGAAATTCGCACATCTCTGTACGCTCTCACCGCGCTCCGAGTCAGTCCGCTACCGAATTCCGAGCTATACACTTAACGTATGGTAGCCACCGTGTTCGAGCTTGTGACGCGCCAAACCGCTCGCCTCGAATTAATAAAGTCGAGTTAAAATAAAAAGTTGTGTGAAAGTTATTCCGCCTCAGCGTGCGAGCCTTCTGATAAGACTGTATCAGCCGCATAACAAACATTGGTCCTTCGATCCGGATCGTCGCCGAGGAGAAATACCGCTTTAACTTTCAAATCAAAGCAACGCTACGCTCGCCACGGTCTCCACCATGTCTTCGGTTGAAGAGCTGTTGGTCATACAAGACCAGTATATGAGCGCTGTGTCTCGTGCGTTGCCCAACTTTAAGAAGCTCGGCCAAGCCAAGATGACTCAGGCCGTTACACGACAGCGTCTTACAGCACTAAAAGAGACGTTCACCAAGTGCCAGTAACTCCATGGCAAAATCTCGTTCCTCGCCGACGAAAAGCTGAGAATATCGCATCTGTACTTCACTCAGAATTACTTCATCGCCTGCGAGGACTATTACAACGAAGCTGCCGACTATATGTCCGACGTCCTCGCCACTCACGAGAGCCACTCTTCCCCTCTCGGTGCTCTACGCGACGGAAGCAGCCTCTCCGATGCGTTCCGTTCCACGACGCATTTTCCCAGGATCAGCCTGCCGACCTTCGACGGGAGTACAGATAAGTGGGAAAGTTTCCGTGATAGATTCCAATCTCTAGTTCATAGCGAACCTAATTTGTCCAACGTAGACCGTATGCATTACTTGTGCGCAAGTGTAAAAGGGGAAGCAAGTAAGGCGCTTGACCATCTCGCGGTCACCGATCAGAATTTCGATGTCGCGTGGAAAATTCTCGTGTCTCGTTATGACAACAAACGGCGCCTTATCACCGTTTATTTGCAGAATCTCTTAAATTTACCGTCGGTCAGCTCCGAAACCTCCAAGGATCTTCGCCAACTCCGCGATCAAACGAACGCCGCGATTCAAGCTCTTAAGAAGCTCGGTCGAAAGATCGAGCATTGGGATGATCTGCTGGTTTTCCTCGTGGCTCAAAAACTCGACAAATCAACACGTAAATCTTGGGAGCTCAAGCTTGGCGATTCAATGGAATATCCACTTTATAACGAGCTCGATCAATTTCTCGAAGCTCGCATTCGCGCTCTAGACGCCCTTACGCCATCTGCGCCAAAAAAAAGCCGCTTGAATCCGCCAAAAGGAAAACGCTCGCGTCACACACAGCTTCCTCCGTTTCGCTTGCGTGTCCGCTGTGCAAAACGAATCATTTATTATACCAATGCCCCGCGTTTTTAAAGCAGACTCCATCCCAACGTTCCGACTTCATTCGAAAAAATAGGTGTTGTCTGAACTGTCTCAGCACGAAACATTCAGTCAAAGATTGCACGAGTTCTTACGCATGCAAACAATGTCATAAACGACACCACTCGCTGTTACACATCGAGGACTCCGCTAAGCCTCTCGAAGCGGAGCCAACGCCGGCTACGATACCAGCTCACAATGCGATTGACAGCGAAGCCGCGTCGCATCTCGTTTCCAAAATCGTAGCGCCGAATTCCCGAATTTTGCTCGCGACCGCTCGCGTTCGGGTGTATTCCCCTCACGGTCGATACGTAATCCGCGTCCGCGCGCTCCTCGATCAGGGTTCCGTGACGACCTTGATAACTGAATCGTTTGCTCAATGCCTACGCTTACCGAAATTAAAGCGCTCCGTCTCCGTCACCGGAGTAGGCGACTCACGGTCCGCCGTCCGCCATGCGGCTCAAATTACGATAACCCCAGCGTTTAGCGACGGCCCTGCCTACTCGTCCACCGCGCTCATCCTTTGGTCCTTAACAAAATATGTTCCTAGCCGGATCACGACCACGCGCCACTGGCAGCACGTAGCCGGTCTCCGATTAGCCGATAATGCACTCATGAGCTCGGATCCGATTGACGTGATCATCGGCGCCGACTTATTCGGCATGCTCGTCCTCGAAGGTGTTCGCAAGGGATCCGACAACAAGCCTACGGCTCAAAATACAACTCTCGGCTGGATAATTTCCGGCCCTATCTCTCCGGCTCAAACGAGCGCACCGAACTCGGTTCCGGCGCATCACGGCGCCCTCCACGAGGATCTCGACGGCGCTCTGCGTCGGTTCTGGGAACTCGAGGAGATACCTCCGAAGACTCATCTAAGCCCGGAGGACCGTCAATGCGAAGAGCATTTTCGAACCACCCATTCCCGCACGCCTGAAGGGCGATACATCGTGAGGCTTCCATTCAAAAACGGAACTCCGGTCTTGGGTGAATCTCGCCGCGCAGCCCTCGCAAGCTTTCTTCGCTTGGAAGGCCGTCTCCAACGGGACCCTACCCTCGCGGCCGAATACCGCGATTTTCTCGCTGAATACGAGCGGCTCGGTCATATGATTAGAGCCCCCCCTCTGAACTCGCTCGATAGCTCACACTCGTATTACATACCTCATCGCGCGGTCTTGCGTGACAGCAGTGCCACTACCCGTTTGCGCGTGGTTTTTAACGCATCTAGCCGCACCACGAACGGCACGTCCCTGAACGATCACCTGCTGATCGGCCCGAAACTTCAGCGGGACTTAGCTACCGTTATCATTCTATGGCGCCAACACCGATATGTCTATACAGCCGACATCGCGAAGATGTATCGGCAAATCCTCATCCATGCCCTCGATGTCGACTACCAACGAATTCTGTGGCGCTCCTCCCCGCTCGATCCGATAATCGAGTACCTCCTTCTTACAGTAACATACGGCACCGCCGCCGCTGCATACATTGCGCTCCGCGTTTTAGAGCAACTTGCCAAGGATCACGGAACTGAATTCCCTCTAGCAATCCCGGTTCTGCGTGAAAAAACTTACGTCGATGACTGCGCCTTCGGCGCAGACGATCTTATTCTCGCCCGTCAGACGCGCGATCAATTAATCGCTCTGCTCGCCAAAGGCGGCTTCCGGCTCCGCAAGTGGGCGAGTAACTCACCGGACCTTCTCTCTGATATTGACCCATCAGATCACGGACTCGCAATTCACAAAACCCTTCAGGACGATGAGAACATTAAAGTTTTAGGCATTGTCTGGAATCCCGCACTTGACGTTTTTCAATTCCGCGTAGCCGTCCCTCCTTCGCCCGGCAGCACTAAACGCGCTATTTTGTCAACTATCGCTAAATTCTTCGACCCCCTCGGCTGGGCCACCCCCGTCGTTACAAAAGCGAAGATCTTCCTGCAGCAATTATGGCTACTCAAATGCCAATGGGACGATGAAATCCCACGCGAACGTCTAGACCTTTGGTCCAAATACCATGAAAAGCTCTCGGCTCTAGACGCTATTCGAATACCGCGTTGGACCGGGCACGGATCTCACACAATGCACAGCGCCCTACACGGCTTTTCTGACGCCTCCACCGCGGCCTTCGCCGCCATCGTTTACCATCGCATTGTCAGTTTAGACGGCTCCATCTCGGTTACACTTCTTATAGCCAAATCAAAAGTAGCCCCTCTTAAAACGATTAGCGTCCCCCGCCTTGAGCTGTGCGCCGCTCACCTGCTAGCCCGGTTAATTCGCTACGTTCGCTTAGCCCTGCAAATGCCAAACCTCGAGTCCTTCTGTTGGACAGACTCAACGGTCGCACGAGCGTGGCTGAGTCAATCTCCCTCTCGATGTAAGGAGACTTTCGTCGCCAATTGGGTTTCCTCCATTCAGTCACTTCTTCCTGACGCGTCCTGGCGTCATGTTCCGACTCACACAAATCCCGCCGACTGTGCCTCCCGAGGGCTCGCTCCCGACGAGTTGGAAACGCACAGTCTCTGGTGGTCCGGCCCCGCCTGGCTACGACAGCCTCCGGAATGCTGACCGCCCTTCAGCGCCCCGGAACAGACAGCCGACAATATCGCAGAACGCCCGGAGTGCTGCGTCAGCGCACTTCACACCTCCCCCGGCTGGGACCTCGCCTCGCGATTCTCCTCATGGCCTAAACTTCTACGCGTTACCGCTTACCTTTACCGGTTCCTAACTAGGAGTCGGCTTTCTAAGCGCCTCGAAGAGCCCTCCGAGTTATTTACGCGCCAGCGAGATCAACCAGGCCAAGCTTTACTGGCTCCGAATTATGCAGGCAGACACGTTTCCTCAAGAGCTTTTGTGCTTAACTAACCGAAAACCGACGCCGAGCGCCAGTCCTTTAGCTCCCCTCAATCCTTACCTGAACTCCGAAGGGCTTATTCGCGTCGGGGGACGGCTTCGTCACGCTCGCCTCCCCGGCTCGACTAAAAACCCAATTGTTCTCCGCTCCCACTCGCTCCTAACTCTCCTTATAGAACATCATCACATGAGAACGCTGCGTGCCGGCTCGCGATTCACCCTCGCTTCCCTGAGAAGTGAATTTTGGATTCTCCGCGCTCGAACTACTGTCCGCTACGCGCTTCACAAGTGCGTCCGATGCGCGCGAGAACGCGCCGAGATACCGGTCGAGCTCATGGGTGACCTACCTGATGCTAGAGTTAACCGCGTGGCTAAAGCATTTGTTCATACCGGTGTCGATTATGCAGGACCGTTCGCCACCCGAACCGCGCCCGGACGCGGGCACCAATCTAAAAAATCATACGTCGCTTTATTCGTCTGCCTCACCACGAAGGCCGTTCATTTAGAGCTCGTTAGCGATTACAGCTCCCCCGCATTTCTCGCCGCTTACCAACGTTTTGTCTCACGCCGCGGACTACCGCATTCCATGTACTCCGACAACGGAACCACCTTTCAAGGTGCCGACCGCGAACTATCCAAAGCGCATTCGCAAGCGATTCGCGATCCGAACTTTATCAATCGACTCGCAACCGACCACACCGCCTGGCATTTCGTGCCCCCGGCAGCGCCGCATTTCGGCGGCCTTTGGAAAGCCGCCGTTCGAAGCATGAAACATCATTTAAAACGCTCGGTCGGCCTCCACACTCTCACCTTCGAGGAGATGACCACGCTTCTCTGCAGAATTGAGGCTTGCTTAAATTCGCGCCCGATCGCACCCGTCTCCGATAATCTCGACGATTATCAAGCTTTGACGCCTGGTCATTTCCTCGTCGGCGCCGCTCTTATCTCGCCGCCTGAGCCAAGCGTGCTCAATCCCAACGAGAATAGGCTTTCTCGTTGGCAAATGATCCAACGGTTAACTGAGGTTTTTTGGAGGTGCTGGTCAAGCGACTACTTGCTCACCCTTCAGCAGCGCCCGAAGTGGCGTGTCGCGCAGCGACTCGCGTGAGTCGGCCAAATCGTGCTACTACGCAACCCCTTGGCTCCCCCGAGCCACTGGGAGCTCGGTCGTATCACAGCCTGCCATCCAGGAGACGACGGCTTAACCCGCGTGGTTACCGTCAAGACAAGCCGTTCGGAATACAAAAGGCCGATTGTTAAACTAAGCTTCCTTCCCGAAATTAATACCGCCGAGTCGTGTGAACCCTCTACGGCGGGCGGAACCGCCGAATAACGCATCCCCTTGTACATAGTTGTAAAAATGAACTGTAATTCCCGCTTTAATTTGTTGTTATCATTTCGAATGGCCATTCGAGGCGGGCGGTATGTTCGGGAACCGCCGTGCCATGAACGATGTTTCGCAATTCTCGTCAACAGTTCTTCCCCCGTAAGATCACGCGCCCCAAGCGTTATTGTCAAACATCGATACTATCCTCCGCCGTTATTGCTCACGCACAGACAGCGTGATCCCCGAAATTCGCACATCTCTGTACGCTCTCACCGCGCTCCGAGTCAGTCCGCTACCGAATTCCGAGCTATACACTTAACGTATGGTAGCCACCGTGTTCGAGCTTGTGACGCGCCGACCCGCTCGCCTCGAGTTAATAAAGTCGAGTTAAAATAAAAAGTTGTGTGAAAGTTATTCCGCCTCAGCGTGCGAGCCTTCTGATAAGACTGTATCAGCCGCATAACAAACACATAGTAATTTTTAAAATAAAATATTTTATGGGCAGTATTATTCTTATTACAAACATGATGATGTATCAAAATGCATTTATCATGTTTGTACATTTAATAATGTATTAAAAAGTTGTCGGACACTGTGTTGGACATCACATCTATGAATAATAATAGATGTGTTAAAACATTGTCGGACACTCTGTGTGTTGGACATCACATCTATAAATAATAATAGATGTGTTAAAAAATTGTCGCACACTCAGTGTGTTGGACATCACATCTATGAAAAATAAATGTAGAAAATACAGAAATTATATCTATATATATTGTTGCGCCCGTGCTGTCCTCGTGTCGCGCGTATATGCGAGTCGCCCGTTATTTAATGTCGCGTCGCGAACCGTCCTTAGCGACGGATGCTTGTTTACTAATATTGATTGCGTGATGCTCAATTAACTATTGATTTTCCTGTTATACCTGATGTTCAGATTTACTCTGGGACGCGTCTCGTTCGGACGTGTCGTCCCGAGCTCCTCTATTATACCGAGAGTCGTAATAAAGAGCTACTGATTTTCTAAACGAGTCATCTTATTTGTGCGAGAGTGCCGTGACTCGCGCCGCGAGTGTGAAAGTGAGTGGTTGTGTGGCGAACGCTCGTCGGCGTGTAACATTTTTGGGGGCTCGTCCGGGATCGGACGAGCAACGAGCAAGATGGATACAAGGAACACACGGAAGAGGCTCCGGCTGGAGACGCCTCACCGGGATACCAGCGAGACGCCGGCGATTGCGTCACTCACTGAAACGCTTCAGACCGTAATACGGGAGGTCCGACTCCTACGTGTGGAGCAGGCCCGGCGTGAGGAGGAGTTCGCGGCGACGATTCGCTGTCAGGAGGAAGAACTCCATCGTCTACGCGGGATGACTCAAAACCAGCTAAGTCACTCCAATTTTAGTGCGTCTCGAGATGTGCGATCGCGGGGGCAGCCGGCGAGGGGCCGCGAGACGCGCGTGAAAATGTCGCGCGTCCGACCGGGAGAAACGCGTCCGCGGGGGGACGCGAGTGAAAACGATACACGCCCGGCCGTGAGAGGCGGAATCGCGGGAGTCGCGCGCGAAAATGTCGTGCGCTTGACCGAAAGAAACGCGTCCGCGGGGAACGCGAGTGAAAGCGACTCACGCCCGGCCGAAAGAATCGAGACCACGAGTGACGCACAAGGAAATATCGCGCGCTTGACCGAAAGAACTTGACCGCGGGAAATGCGGGTGAAAATTTGTATCGGGTGGGCTCAAACGTGGCTAGCGTCGGGAATCAGATTTCGTACGCAGGAGACGCTGCCGCGGGAGCGGGCCTCGGGCTCGGCTATAAAGTGAAGCCCGATACGTATGACGGGACAGTCCCACTTCATGAATATCTGTCACAATTTAATCTAATTGCGCGAGCGAATTCTTGGAATAACGCGACGAAAACTGTTGCGTTAGCCTCGAGTCTGAGGGGAAAAGCGCGCTCCATTTTAGAGACCGTGCAAGATGTTTGACTGTCTAGATTTTGCGGAGCTGAAAGCGAAGCTCGAGCTACGTTTTGGGGAGGGGCATTTAACGCAGAATAGTTACTCTGCTCTCACCAATCGCAGACAGAGTTTCGGGGAGGATCTAGCTACTCTCGGTTCCGATATTGAGCGTCTATCTCGTCTTGCGTACCCCGAATGCCCCTATGAGATCCGGACAAGATGCTTGTTCGCAATTCGTTTCGGCTGTGTCCGATAATTTTGTTCGACGTACGTTGCAAATAGAGGGGATAACCTCATTAAGTCGGGCAGTCGAGCGAGCAAAAGCATTGAAAATAATTCAAGGGGACAAGTATGCTCGAGAGAGGGAGAAGGCGAATAAAAGTTTTCCGAAGGAGGGACAGAACAATAATTTTAATGGGAAAAAGGGCACGGAAGGGAACGGGAAACAAGCTGAAAAAGGAAAAGATGAGCAGGGGGGAAATTCGCGTGGCAGCAAAAGCGCCAGTCGCGGTGAGTGTTGGACCTGTGGTAAGACCGGACATTTCCGGTCCGAGTGCCCGCAGGAAAGGGGAAACACGTTTCAGTCAAACTTGGCGGGGAAGGTTTGGCTCGTATTGTTAATACCCCGTTTATTTTTTCTGAAAATGTTCTGTTAAATAAAACCGGTTTTAAACAAAGCAGAATTAAGCCTTGTTGTTATTTTTGTTATGATGGAAAAATTGATGGGAAAGAGTGTTCTTTCAAGGTTGATACGGGCTCTGACGTATCCATTCTCAGTAAGAGATTCGTAGAAGCAGGGAAGGAAAAGCTTCCTTTTGAAGGGATAAATTGAGATATCCTACCGGGGAGAAAGTTACAATAGAGTGTAAAGTAGAAGCTAAAGTGGAAATAGGAAAATATTCTTTTGAGATCCCCTTGCTTGTTGCTCAAATTAATGACGACTGTATTTTAGGAGTGGATTTTCTTAAAAAGGCGAATTTGGAAGAAATTTTCGATCCTGCATTCCAGACTGCAGGATCGGGAATACAATTAGCTCGTATTGAGAATATTCCAAATAAAGTCTCATTTTCCTTGAAAGAACTCTTCGAGAATAATTCTGTGAATCTTGATACGACTCAGAAAGAACTTTTTGCTGAATTTCTTGAAAGATTTTGCGATGTATTTTCCGAGAATATTGTTGCGGGGAATTGTAATGTTATCGAACATGTTATAAATGTACAAGACTCTCTCCCCAGAAAACAGGTACCCCGACGAATTCCTTTTCAAATAAGAGGGGAGGTGGATAAAATTATCGAGGAAATGAGGGCTTGTGGAGTAATCGAGGAATCAAATAGCCCCTGGGTTTCCCCTGTTGTATTGAGGCGGAAAAAAGATGGAACACTGAGGTTTTGTGGTGGATTACCGATTTGTAAACGCCTTAACGGAAAAAGATTCATATCCCCTCCCCAGAATCGACGATATATTTGATCATCTATCAGGTAACGTGTGGTTTTGTACTTTAGATTTGAAAAGCGGATATTGGCAAATTAAAATTCGTTCTGTGGACAGAGAAAAGACGGCCTTCTCTTTCGGCAGAGGACTATGGCAATTCACGGTGATGCCTTTCGGGTTATGTAACGCTCCGGCAACTTTTGAACGCCTAATGGAGAAAGTCTTGCAAGGTTTACTATTTAAGATTTGTTTGGTTTATCTAGACGACATAATAATTTTCGGGAAAACTTTTGAAGAAATGTTAAGGAATTTAGAGAAAGTATTCTTACGCTTGCAAGAAGTAAATTTAAAGATAAATCCTAAAAAATGTGTATTCTTTGCAAAGAAAGTAAAGTACTTGGGCCATTTAGTTTCGGCCGAGGGAATTTCCACAGACCCTGAAAAAGTCGCTGCCGTGGAGAAATGGCCAGTCCCTCATACGAAGACTCAATTAAGGAGCTTCCTCGGGTTTTGTTCTTACTATCGGAAATTTATCAAAGGATTTTCTTCAATAGCTAAACCTTTATATGTGTTGACGGGAAATCACGTTAAGTTTACTTGGGATGGGGAATGTCAGAATTCTTTTGATGAATTGAAGCAAATGGTTAACCTCTCCCCCGATTCTTTCTTTTCCGAAGGGAGAAGGCGGTTTCATTTTGGACACTGACGCCTCCAATATAGGAATTGGCGCGGTTTTATCGCAGGAACAGGAGGGGGAGGAGAGGATCATTGCGTATTTTAGTCGTGTGCTCAACAAAGCTGAGCGGAATTATTGCGTGACTCGTCGCGAACTTTTAGCGATCGTTGACTCTATTAAGTTTTTCCGCCATTATCTTTTGGGTCGTGAATTTTGATCCGTACGGATCATGTTTCTTTGCGTTGGCTTATGTCTTTCAGGGATTTGGATGGACAGTTGGCTCGTTGGCTGGAGAGACTCCAGCAATATCAATTTATTGTCACTTATAGGAAAGGACTTTCTCACAAGAATGCTGACGGGCTGTCGAGACGGTCATGTGAATCGGTTGGTTGTGAATATTGCGCCAAGGTGGAAAGGAAAAATTTTGTGGCGTTGGAAAAAGGACTCGCCCGCATTGAATTAACGACAGGAGATCCCATAGAATGGAGTCGTGAACAAAGGACAGATCCGAGCATTTTAGTTATACTTCGTGGAAAGGAAGCAGGGGTTCGTCCGGCACGAACCGAGATAGCTGCGGAGGATGTTTCCGCTCAAATTTATTTGTCTTATTGGGATGCTTTGGTACTAAAAGAAGGAATACTCTATAAGCGATGGGAAGCTCCGAATCTTCGATCCAGTTTCTTCAACTTATAGTTCCTCGGAAACTTGTTAAACGAATACTGGAGGAGTTACACGACTCTCCGTCCGGAGGTCATTTTGGAATAAATAAAACCTTGGAAAAAATTCGGAAACGATACTATTGGGCAACCTGCAAACAAGATGTGGAAGACTGGTGCAGAACCTGCAAAATCTGCGTTGCTAGGAAAGGGCCCTCAGGGAAAGGAAAATCTCCTCTACAAGTTTTCAATGTCGGAGCTCCATTGGAGAGAGTTCAGATGGACATTCTGGGTCCTCTTCCGTTGACGAAATCTGGGAATAGATTTCTTCTTGTCATAGTGGATTGTTTTACAAAATGGGTGGAAGCTTTCCCCTTGAGGAACATGAGGGCAAAAACGGTAGCAGAGATCTTTGTAAACCAGTTCGTTTCTAGACATGGGGTGCCTACTGAGGTACATACCGACCAAGGGCGGAATTTTGAATCAAGACTCTTCTCGAATTGATGAAGCTGTTGGAGATAAGGAAAACAAGAACTACAGCTTTACATCCTCAGTCCGATGGACAAGTAGAGCGACAGCATCAGACCATAACTAATTATCTAGCGAAGTTTATTTCTGAAAATCAAAGAGATTGGGATCAGTGGATCCCCATGTATCTTTTAGCGTACAGATCCTCGAAACACGAGTCAACTGGATTTACTCCTTCAGAATTATACTTTGGCCGAGATCTCAGATTACCTACAGACTTGTTGCGAGGGAATCCTTCGGAGTTTCATGCTGTGGAGCCGCCACTGGTCGGAAATTTTGTTAGAAATTTGAAAGAGGAATTAGAGAGAATTCATACTAATGCACGGAGACAATTGGATTTGAAATCGGCTCGAATGAAGGCTCGCTACGATCGCGGAGTTAGGAAGGTCCTCTTTCAGGAGGGACAGAGAGTCTGGTTTTTCAATCCCCGAAGAGTTAAGGAGAAGGCTCCCAAGTTGCAAAGCAATTGGGAGGGACCCTTTTTGATAATTAAGAAACTCAGTGACGTGGTTTATTGCATTCGGAAATCACCTCGTCACAGGAGTAAGGTTGTACATTCGGATAGACTAGCTATGTATTCTGAAAGGAAATTGGGTTGAGCAGTTAGAGTAGGTCGGAGCCCGGAGGGTGGGTTATATCTATTGACAATCGTGTTTTCGAATTGAATGGTTAATAAATATTCTGAGGAAATGGGTTCTGGTTTTTCTTCAATGTTTTAATGTTTGGTTTTCCGTTACTGCGGTTAATGTTTTTTTTTCCTAGAGGGAGTCAGTGGTGCTCGAAGAGGGGACCATGGCAGAACATCGGCCGAAGACTCCTCGAAGGAAGTTTTTTTTTTTTTTTTTTTTTTTTTTTTTTTTTTTTTTTTAAGAAGACTGCCTCGCCCACGGTTTTTGAGCGTGGTTTTCCCGTGGGACGTTGAGCAAATGCTGAGGCAGGGACTCGGGGTGTCTGAAAAGACGTTGGGTCCACGCAAGTTTCCCCCCCCCTTGTCTGAAGATTTGGGGACGGCGTCGCGGGAAGCCGACAGCGAGGGATACGCCGGGGGAGCGGTGCAGAAGTCATCCTCGGACCGTGGAGGGGGAGCCTGGCCAGCTCGCTCCAGAAGAGGTTCGGGAGGAGACTGGCGTGCGGCTACCGGGGGCCAAGAGAAGCAGAGCCCGGTAACTTGGAGCAGCAGCTCGAGGAGGGCAAGGACTGTTTCGGCGCCCTGGGGCGCACAAAAGAAGCTACCGCAAGTTGACTACCCTCCCGGATTGTCTGGGGCGACAATCTTGGAAGAGGGCGGGTAGTGTTGCGCCCGTGCTGTCCTCGTGTCGCGCGTATATGCGAGTCGCCCGTTATTTAATGTCGCGTCGCGAACCGTCCTTAGCGACGGATGCTTGTTTACTAATATTGATTGCGTGATGCTCAATTAACTATTGATTTTCCTGTTATACCTGATGTTCAGATTTACTCTGGGACGCGTCTCGTTCGGACGTGTCGTCCCGAGCTCCTCTATTATACCGAGAGTCGTAATAAAGAGCTACTGATTTTCTAAACGAGTCATCTTATTTGTGCGAGAGTGCCGTGACTCGCGCCGCGAGTGTGAAAGTGAGTGATTGTGTGGCGAACGCTCGTCGGCGTGTAACAATATGTACATATATAAAAAAATGTGGTATAATAGGGCTACAGGCGAAGGTCCATGTTAAAAACCTAACGCACTATTAGTGGCACCTCATAGGTAGTGCGGAAGACACTCGTAATAATGAACGGTTAACTTAATGTTATCTTTATGTCTAATAAAGCTCCTCTTTTAATTTTTATTAATTTAATCTTATTTAATCGTTTCGTTTTAATGTTGATAAATATTTTACACTGTTTATTCATTAATCGAGCAATTGATTAATCCAGTAACCAAAAATTTTTATTCTGATTACTTGATTGATCGAGTAATCAAAAAATTCTTATTACTTGATTAATCGAGTAATCAAAAAATAGCTTTTCTCAATTAATAATCAACTAAGTAATTGGTTATCATAATTTTATTATTAATTGTTTGCCGATCCCTGCATATAATGTATATTATTTATTAATTTATGTTTATTTTCATACATGTTACAGTATTTGAGTCATATTGCAACAACGATTAATTATTGCGAAGACATTTATATTAAATAAATAAATAAAAGTCAGTAGAAAAGCATTAAATGTATTTCAGAAACATTTAGCAACTGACGAGAATTATGAGAAAATAAATCTGTTAAATATCTAGATATATCTATATATCTAGAAAAAGCATTCAACGCGTAACAGAAGCGAAGCGCGTCGCGTGTCGCTTTCGTGGCTGAATAGGAGGAAAGGAGAAGGAACATAATATGTCTGCTCGTCTCTAAGACCCGAAGCAGAGCCGAGCGCGGACTTTTGCCCACATAGAGGTGGAAGGAACCCTTGTCTCCGTGGGGGCCAGCATGAAGTTGCTCGGCCTCTGGTTGGATGGCACTTGGAGCTTTGGCGAGCACTTCGCTCGCCTCACTCCTAGAGCCAAGGGAGTAGCCAATAGTTTGGCAAGGCTAATCCCAAACTTGGGAGGGGCGAGCGGTCGTGCTCGCCGGCTCTACGCCGCAACCGTGCACGCCGTGACACTCTACGGCGCCCCGATTTGGGTGTCAGCGGCAGAGGGCTCGCGCCGCATCCAGACGATGCTTCGTCAAATACAGCGGCCGATAGCCCAGAGAGTGTCACGTGCGTATCGCACGGTCTCCCATGCGGCAGCGACGACCCTGGCAGGACTCCTCCCGCTAGAGCTTGCGGCTCGCCAGTGCGCCGAAGTCTATCGGCGTACCAAAGAGCTGCAAGCCGGGGGAGGACCTGTCCTGCCGGGGGCGCGCAGAGCAATAAGGCTCCAAGAGAGGGCGGTCCTAGTTAGACGCTGGCAAGAGCATCTTGCCAATTGCGAGTTTGGCAAGAGGACTGTCGACGCCATCCGACCCTGCTTAGCAGAATGGCTAAGCAGTCGGAGACACGGGATGTCTTATCACGCGGTGCAGGTGCTAACCGGGCATGGATGCTTTGGAAGGTACCTGCACCGCATTGGAAAAGAGGCCACAACTAAGTGCCACCATTGCGACGAGGAGGAGGACACGGCGCAGCACACGCTGGAGGAATGTCCAGCGTGGGCAGCACAGCGCCGTGTCCTACAGGGGGAGGTCGGGAACGACCTCTCCCTCCCGGCTATAGTGGCGGCTATAGTCGGGAACAAAGAGAGATGGCGGGCATTCCTTGGCTATTGCGGCCAAGTGATGTCCCGCAAAGAGGAGGCGGAGAGGGTTCGCCGTAGGGAGGTA
This sequence comes from Temnothorax rugatulus, assembly GCA_035220575.1. Lineage (NCBI taxonomy): Eukaryota > Metazoa > Arthropoda > Insecta > Hymenoptera > Formicidae > Temnothorax > Temnothorax rugatulus. The sequence goes on along the minus strand of JASTWL010000795.1, from coordinate 64,503 downwards.
GATCCTCCTCCGGCGGACCTCTTCCAGTAGAACAGTTTAATACGGGGCGCGCGGATCATCTCTGGTCTGTTTGTTTCCCGTAAATCAATCACCGGCAATAACAACGCCGGTGAATGAAGTACCGTGACCAACACACGGCACGAGTAGGTGCTGCACCTCCGGGCTCTTCCCTCCGACGAGAGAATCCCGCAGGATAGGAGGTTCGGCGTCTCGGCGGGGTAACAGGGCGTCGAACAAATCTCCCCAACAATGGGAGGAGTGACGGGGTGGGTGGTGTCCGCACCCCGTCACACCTAGATTTATAGAAGGCTCCCACGAGCCAATGAGCTACGCTCAATGAGTAGGTAGCCCAATTTTGGGCTTGGCGTCGGAGGTGCTCTGGAAGTAATGATAGCCAGTTCCCGGTGCACCTCCACAGACGCGGTGAAGGACACCCGCTGGGTTTTAGCCGGTAAGAATCCGGCACTTCCCTCGTTCCTCTCCCCGGAGGGCGAGGGAGTCTTCCCCCTCCAACACCAGAGGGGGCTACCGGGCCATATACCGGGCCTTAGGGCTCGGGAACCCGGTAGTTGAAGATTTCCTGGCGTTAAAAAAAAAAGATCTTAGGCAGCTCAATATTAATTTCCGTGTATATGTATAATTTTTATAAATTTTGTTTTTAATTTAAAAAATTGACAAACTTTACGAAAAACGATTTTCTCCTCTACATATAACACAACTTTAGACTGTCCAGAAATTAAAAAGAATATATACATCATGTAATTTATTTAAACTGGGCGAATTTTATCTCAGTCATTTTTCGATAGGATTGAATATTTTTTACAGAAAAATGCAAATTTTACAAAAATTACACTATCGGACATATATTGTTCGTAGGCCTAAACAAAATACGCGTCTTCTCCTTTTCAGAACATTTCTCGGAAAAAATTTTCAAAATTATTGGAGTAGGTCAAGGTCAAAACATGAAAATTTTAGCGAGAATGCCCATATACGTACAGAAATATTCCTGTAATAAATATTAAATATTAGGATACGACGAATATTAGGGACTTCAACAGGAAGTCCACGCTGTGGGGTTCCCCGCGGACCGATTGGAGGGGCCGCGCCACGGAGTTGTGGGCGGCGGGACTCGGCCTGGATTTGGTAAATTCGGGCCGAGCGAGCACGTGTGTGCGGCGGCAGGGGCATTCAGTGGTGGACCTGACGTGGGCCACCCCCCCTGTCGCACGCGAGATACACAATTGGGGTGTCACTGACCGGGAAACACTTTCGGATCACGTGTATATCGAAATGACGGTCAGTGCCACCCCCCCGGACGTGCTCGCCCGCCGCAGAGACGCCAAGAAGCGATCGCGGAGGTGGGCCCTGAAAAAGATGAACAAGGATCAATACGTTGCGTCGATCCTCATACGGACGTGGATTCCAGAGGAGGAAGGCGAAGACGGTGGAGGGGAGGATGTGGACGAGATGGCCGGGGACATGGTGAAATCCGTGTCGATGGCTTGCGACGTGGCGATGCCCCGGCTTCGTCCCCTCCCCCCCGCAAATGCGCCTACTGGTGGACGGAGGAGCTTGCTGATCTCAGACGCTCCTCCGTCCGGGCCAAGAGAAAATGGTAGCGGGCACGCGCGGGACGGCGCGGCCCCCTGAGTATAGAGGAGGCGGGAGAGGCCTGGCGTGCCGCCCGTCAGGACCTCTCCCAGGCCATACGTAAGGCCAAGGCGCGCTTCTGGCAGGAGCTCCTTGACAGCGTAGAGGAGGATCCGTGGGGGCGTTCATACAGGCTTGTACAGAACAGGCTGAGGCCTTGGACGCCCCCACTCACGGAGACGCTAGACCCCCCATTCGTCCAGGAGGTAGTGGACAAGCTCTTCCCCAGAGTCACTGGGGGAGAGGTCCGGTTTCCGGTACACAGAGAGCCGGAATGGAAAGAAGAATGGGGGTGTCAGCGAGGAGAAGCTGTCAAGTAGGGTGGGCGATACAGAGTGAATATCGATATTTCGTATCGATACGTATCATAAATAAGAATATCGATACACTAAAAATATCGGACGAAAAATATCGATATTTAACAGTATCTGTTAATATCTATATACACTGTATACCGCGTGCCTGTGTGCTGGCCGGTTTCCCAAGAAATGGAAGGAGGCCAGCCTGGTGCTCCTGCCGAAGGCGGGCAAACCCGCGGGTTTGCCGTCCGCCTACCGGCCCGTGTGTCTGCTGGACGAGGCAGGCAAAATATTCGAGAGAATAATTGCCGAACGCCTCGTCCAGCATCTGTCCCGGAAGGGCAAAGGAGGGATCTCGGACGACCAGTTCGGCTTCCGTGCCGGGAGATCGACCATCGACGCGATTAAACGCGTCCTCTCCCGGATGGAGGCCGAAATAGAGGGGGGGAGAGTTGTGATGGGGGTGTCTTTTGACGTAATGAACGCCTTCAACTCTCTCCCCTGGCCGGTCATAGAGGCGGCCCTAATAGGGGCTGGGATCGAGGTCGTCCGGGATTATTTCCGGGACAGAGGTCTCACATACACGGACCGGGATGGAGTCCTGAGGATTCGGTTGATGGAGTGTGGGGTCCCGCAGGGGTCCGTATTAGGACCCCTGCTGTGGATCATTGGTTATGATCGGGTCCTCAGGACACCCCTCCCCACAGGATGCTGGCTCTCGGGGTACGCCGACGACGTTTACCTGGGAGTCAGCGGGGAGGGGTGGCGGGAGCTGTTCAGGCTGGCCAATGTGGCAGCGGCCTGCGTGGTACGCTCAATTGAGAGACTGGGCCTGAAGGTGGCCCCACCACAGACCCAGGCGGCGTTATTCTACGACCGCCGGGGGCTTAATAAAAGGGGGCCACCACCAGAAGGGTTCACTCCGAATAAGAGGTGTTGTAATCCCGATCACTCCTCACATTAAGTACTTGGGGATGTGGGTGGATGGCGCAAGGAGCTTCAGCGAGCACGTGGCCCGCGTAGCCCCGAGGGCGAAACAGGTCGCCAGAAATCTGGCGAGACTGTTGCCGAATATCGGCGGGGCTGGCGGACACGTGCGTCGCCTCTATGTGGCGACGGTCCATTCGGTGCTACTGTATGCAGCACCGATATGGTGGGAGAAGGTGGGGAGGACTCCCCACCTCAATAGGCAAATGGCGGCCGTTCAGCGAGTCATCGCAATTAGGGCCGCCAGAGCCTATCGGACCGTCTCCCACGTGGGGGCGACTACCCTCGCGGGGATTCCCCCGATACACCTCCTAGCAAGGTCACACGCAGAGGTGTACGAGGCTATCAGCGTGGTCAGGCGGCAGCTGGGGGAAGTCCCTGCGAGGGCTAGGAGGGAGCTGAAGCTCCAAGCGAAGGAGGCCCTCCTCCGCAATTGGAAGGAGTGGCTGGCGGACCCCCGGCAGAATTGGGGGAGGAGGGTCTCCGAAGCTATCCAACCGGTACTTGAGGAGTGGGTGGAGGACAGTAAGAAAAGATATATTGCCTTTCACGCGGTGCAGGTTATGACAGGCCATGGATGTTTTGGCAAATACCTGCACCGCATCGGGAAAGAGCGTACCACGCGCTGTCACCATTGCCCGGAGGAGGCGGACACGGCGCAGCACACGCTGGAGGTGTGTCCAGCGTGGGCGGAAGAGCGTCGTGCCCTTCGGGCGAAGATAGGAGAAGACTTCTCCCTGTCGGCCATCGTTGCTGCGACGGTCCGGCCGGGAGAGAAAAGCAGGGAGCGATGGAAAGAGTTCGTCTCCTTCTGTGACCAAGTTATGTCACGGAAGGAGGCGGGCGAAAGGGTGAGGAGGGGAGAAGCCGCCCCTCCTCAGTCTGACAGTGGGGATTGAACTCCCCCTGAGAATAGGGACGAGTTCAGGGTTCCCGATAAAGGGGACAGGTGTTAAGACAACTACGTGGGGGGAGGGGGTCGCTGCCCTCTGACGGGGGCGGCGTTCCCCCCCTCCTTCCCTCGACACGCGCAGGCACCCCTTCCCTTCGTTGGAAGGGAAGGGGAGTGTCAGGACGAGGAGAAGATAGGGCAAAGGCATTAGGAAGACATAGGAGAGGGTGGATGGTGCGACACGGGGGCGGGCTATGGCCGCCCCCCTGTTGACACTGTTTGGTGCCGAGCAGGTCGGTGAAGAGTACGGGCCGGAGGGGGCTTGGACGGAGTTCCCATGGGGACTCCGTCACGTGCGCTCCCTTCGGCCGGCGCGGCGGCGGCAGGGGGCCGGGGTCTCGAAGGGAGGGCTCTAGGGCCTACCTCGGGGCCTCGGACCCCGCCTGCCCCTAAGGGAGGCGCGAGGGGGGGGAGGAACTGCCTCTTTCGGAGAGGGACAGCATAGCCGATTGCGGTCTTTCCTCCCTTCCCCGCCCGGGGAGCGGGCGAGCGGTCGGGGACCACCGCTCGCCCGCTGCGATAGCAACCGCGGAGGGTAGGGGTGGAGGATGAGCGTAGTGGCACTCATTCGTCACAAGTTAGGATTCACTCGCCACGCGGCGAGGTGCGGGGGGTCCACGGATGTGATCATAGCGTTTCCCGGGGCCCCCCCTCTATTGCACAGTGTTAGGGTCACTCATGGGAGTTTTAGTCGGTAAGAATCCGACACTCCCCCGTCCCGCCCCGGGGGCGGGGGGTCTTCCCCTCTTCGGAGGGGCTGCTGGTCAAATCCCGGGGGGCGCTCCCCGAACGGGGTCCAGGACCGGTTGCCCGGGAAAACCCGGGCGCTCCCCGAATGGACCTCGTGACTGGTTGTCCCCAGTGGAGATTCCAGCAGTAGATTTCTCCATGTAAAAAAAAAAAGATACGACGGATACGTTAATGTACGGCTAGCTGGAGTAGCGGCCTCGATCGCATCAGCTGACAATGAGTTAGAGCGAGAAGGAGGGAATGATATTCTCTCTCTCGCTCGCTCGCTCGGCGCGCCGAACTTGGCCGTGGCCGCAGCTAGTGTTGTCGGACTCGGTAGTATGCGGTAGCGTGTGGAAGAATAAAAGTAATATTTTTGTACAAAAATTCCTGCCAGTGCATGTACGTATGTGCTAAGAGCACCGCGTGCAACAGAGGCCCAACCAGAGTGTGTATATATATGTATATGTATATATATGTATGTGTGTGTGTGTGTGTGTGTGTGTGTGTGTGTGTGTGTGTGTATGTGTATGTGTATGTGTATGTGTATGTGTATGTGTATGTGTATGTGTATGTGTATGTGTATGTGTATGTGTATGTGTATGTGTATGTGTATGTGTATGTGTATGTGTATGTGTATGTGTATGTGTATGTGTATGTGTATGTGTATGTGTATGTGTATGTGTATGTGTATGTGTATGTGTATGTGTATGTGTATGTGTATGTGTATGTGTTGTCACGACTTTTGCACTCCCGGACCGCTCCGGGACGTGTGTCGGATCAAAAGGACTTAGGAGAGCGGGATGGTAGGCCTCTCCAGTGGTTTCCGCGCACCTCCGATACTCCACGGAATGTTCCGAATGTTGGGCGCCAGACGCGTACATTCGCGTCCTCGAAATCGCGAAAACCTAAACGAGACGCAAAACGAAGTGTGTGGAGGTGCGTGGAATCGGCTAGCTTGACCTAATCACGGGCGGGGTTAATGAAGGGCAGCGCGATATCCGGCGGGGTGACACGTAAATTTGTAACTCAGTCAGATAACAAAGAAAATAACATTTATTGAGTGTTGGTAGTCGAGAAAATAACAACATTTATCCATCCGGCTTCGATCAAACACAAAGTAAAGCCAATAACCAATCAAGAATAGCCGGTGGCGGGGTGTCTGGATTTATTCAACAGAAATAGTTTTAACGCGGTCATTAAAGCTTATTATAGGCGCACGGAAAGCGCAGTTCTCAAACTCTTAATGGTAATAATAACGCGAGATGCGAAAGTTAACGGAAAATGTCGCGAAATGGCGATGCACCACGCTCGATGCGCGTGAACACCACGCCCGTACGAGAATTCCATCGCCAGGCTATCTTAATCTACGCGAGAATTTTCTAAATGGGCGCAACACGGAGGTGCCGAGATTGTGACAATACAAGGAATACTATCTCTAACGCAAACTTCGAGGTTATCGCAAGTAGGGGCGGGACGCCATAGGACGTAACGCAAGTAAGACCGAACGCCAGGGGCTTGTGAACGAAAGCCTCTCAACGCGAGAGCCAATCTAACGCAATTACTCCATCGACACCGATGGGAGCTCGACGCAATTATCCACTCGTAATACCGGAATTCGAACACAATCGATACGCGAAAACCGACGCTAGAACACAAGAATTTCCCGACGCGAAGAAACGGTAACGCAATTTACGAAGTACCGGCCCGTATGCGGCCGTACACCAAGATCGCGAGGACGACGCGATATACTCGCGATATCGAATTCACTAACGCGTCTGTCGCGATCTCCAGGGGTTCGCCATCACGCTTGTACCACGGTTCCGGGGCCACGAGACCATCCCGAGGCCCTTCACTCTCGTTATCGATCGCGAAATTACTCTCGATCTCACATGCGTTATCCCGAGCGAGAGCGTGCACCGGAGGGCGGTATCGTGGCTTTACATTGAGAGAATAACGGGCAACCTCACCGGCGATACGCCTCCTCCTGGTTCCTCGCCGTCACCTTCGACCAACGGTCCTCGATCCGACAAGAAAATTCGATATCCCCGACTCGGGGTGGCTATCGCGTACTTTACAAAACGGGTGATCTCGCCGACGGACGACCAGAGAGTGTCGCCGAATTCTCGCTCGATAACGAGATCGATGCGGTCGCCCCTCTCGGGGCGCGCGGACCAATCGGAAGCGAGCTTGCAAGCTCGCACGATACCAACGCAGGATCGTCGCAAGGGGATCCTTCGGGGGCGCGCAACGGTCCCTCGGCGGCGTAGCGGCTCCTCAAATTTTGTCTCTGGCGGCGGACGGAACTTGGCTTGTGCCGGTTGGCCTCCGGTTTGACCCTGGGGCGGTGGCCAGCCACCCCGTAGGTCGATGTTGCTTGGAGATCCTTCGCTGTAGCCGGGTTTTTACCCAGGCGCCTGGGGCCCCGCTATCGGCGGCCCCGTCCGTCGCTGCCTCCGTGCCGCACGCCTGCCGCGTTGCTCTCGCCAGCCCGTGATCTCTACTGCTTCCGTGTTTGCCACCCCTCCTCGGTCGTCAATCGTCCTTGGTTTCCCTCGCCGATTACTCCCTCGAAGAGTTGCCGTGGCGTGGGTGAGGTGCCGCGCGTATTACATTACATAAAAGAAAAGAAAGCAATCAGAATGCGGAAACGCGATTAAATACGACCCCTGGAGATCTCGTCGTTGCCTCCCTAGTCCGTCCCTGGGCGCAAAATTTCGCGCCTTGTGACGGCGGCGGGGCGCCGCGACGGTGCGGCGAGCCGCAACGTCACAGTGTATATGTATATGTATATGTATATGTATATGTATATGTATATGTATATGTATATGTATATGTATATGTATATGTATATATATATGTATATATATGTCGTAGGGTGAATTCCAGGACCATTTTATATGTTTACTGGTTAGTTCCAGGACTTTTTGTAACTTTGAGGTCAGGCATGGAAATTTTTTATATCGTGCGTTTATTTCCAGGACTGTCCTGGAAGTACACAAATATATCATTCGATAAATTCCAGGACTCCTTCTCAGGACTGTCCTGGAAGTATGGAAAATATATAATTTGATGAATTCCAGGACTTTCTGTTATTTTAATGTACAGTGTGTCTCAAAAGTCCCAGAACAATCAAGCATGGCAATAAAGAAGCACTATCATGAAAAATGTTTTAAATAAAAGGGATTTTAGGGTTTCAAAGGGAGTAATTATTTAGTATAGAGAAACTAGCCCCAACGACCTTGACCTTTATATAATAGTATGATTTTATTGACCGCGTTCAGAAAACACAACTGTTGAACACTCAGTGAGTCTTTAATATGATTAATTCTTGCCTTTGGTTTTTCTCCGAATCTAAGTGTAAGAACCAATCATAAAGAGTGCTCACTCAAGTTGGGTCTCCTGAATCATTGTATATGATGAGCCTAGGAAAACGGACGAGCGATTTTTCATTTTCATAAAACACTTATATCTTGACAACCATAAATGATAGAAGGACGATTCAAAAAGCATTTTGTAGATTGCACTTTGCTGTATTGGAATTACATGATTTCATTATTAGCAATTATGTACTTTCGTTTATTAAGATAATAAAGCGCTCGAAATCTTAACGAAATGGTCGCCCAGAGATTTTCCATTTTCATTAAACGCTTTATATCTTACTATCTATCATTATATCTTACCAACCGTATAAAATAGAAAAATTATTTAAAAAACAATTATTGGTTTGAAATCTATCGGAATTATTTCAATAAAACGGAGTACGAACTACAATGTCTTTTTTAGGCCGGTATTCATAGTCGGTTCTTATTTTAAAACTGTCTTAAGTAATGTATTAAGATGCTAATACGTTCTGTGATTGGTTCATAACATCTTAAGATCGTACTTAAATGTAAGATTCGACTATGAATATCGGCCTTAATCATCTTTCTATCATTTACGGTTGTCGCGATATAAGTATTTTATGTAAGTCGGAAATTATTGGTGTCCAATTTTTACGGCATGCGCGCGCTTTATTGTGTTAAATAATCGGAAGGACGTAATTACCAGTAATGTAATCGTGTAATTTCAATAGGGCAGAGTATATGACTGAACAGTCCTTTTTATGATTATAGGACTAGACAGTCCTTTTTGAAACATTTCTGTATCTTCAGTGGTTACCAAGATATTTGCGATAAACGATAGAGAAGACTTTTTGACGCCAAGACTCATAGTCTTGACCTTGTGCGACAGGACTTTTGTGCTGTGCCGTGAAATGGAAGTTCCCAGATAACATGCATGTTGCATAAGATATCTTAAAGATATCTTAAGATATCTTCTATATGTTAAAGATATCTTTGCGACGTCTTGTACAACATGCATGTTATCTAGGTTCAGAGCCGGTACAGGGGTCCATCAATCTGCAAGGGAGAGGAGGATTTATCACACGCGAGATCTTTTAACATTTTAGCGTTGTTTAATAATAAAGACAAGTCGATGGATTAATAATCGTTTCGATTGTTACAAGTATTCATAAGTATTTATTTGCGGATAGGGTTACTAAATAGACAGCGCGGATGGCTGTGACTAGAGTTGATCAAGGAAGAGTTAAGTAAACTAGTGTTCCTTTTGCTGATTGGCTCCGCCATTTCCCGATCTTTAGCGCTTCCGATTCTTTAGTAGGAGTGAGACAAAGCTATAACATACTATATGTATATTAGTCCGCCATTTATAGACAAGAAGTTAGTAGAAGTGAAACAAAGCTATAACGGTGTCCTAACTATTCCTTGACCAACTCCAGCTGTGATTAGAATCCTAAGTAATAAGAGAAGCACAATCCTTACCCCTTCCATGATTTTCGTTGGACCCGCAGCTAATTGCTTGTAAACAAAGGAAGCTTTCCAACAAGCGACACAAGTCGACACAAGTATCATTTTTTGTCTTTGTTACTCATTGCCAAAAAAGAAAGATAGAACAACGACTTGTGTCGCTTACTGGAAAACTTCCAAAGTAACCTCTGTGAATACGTTACTTTGCACACTGCCCGTCAACGATTCCTTTCCTGAGGTAAGGAGGGAACATAGAAGCCTAGAGACCCTATTGGTTACTTCTACTAAAGTCACCAGAACTTCTGTGTTTCCAGGAAAGAAATCGTTGACGGGCAGTGCACACAAAATCAGCTGCGGGCTCAAAACTCTCGGTTTTGATTGGTGGCCGCGGTCAGCCAATCAACATGGGTTGCGCTTCTCTTATTATTTAGGACTCTAAGATCAGTATTCATAATCAGATCTTATTTCAAGACCGTCTGAAGTAATATCTTAGAAGTAATATCTTAAGATGCTAATACGGCTCTATGGCTGGTATTCATAGTCTTCAAGATCGTCTTAAGTAATGTCTTAAGACGCTAATATGGCTCTGTGATTGGTTCATGACATCTTAAGTTTGAACTTAAGACGGTCTTAAATAACTATGAATACCGGCCTATGATTGGTTAATGACATCTTAAGATTGCATTTAAGATGGTCTTAAATACAAGAACCGACTATGGCCGGTATTCACAGTCAGATCTTATATTTAAGACCGTCTTAAGTACAATCTTAAGATGTTATGAACCAATCACAGAGCCGTATTAGCATCTTAAGACATTACTTAAGACGGTCTTGAAATAAGATCAGACTATGAATACCGGCCTATGAATACCAGCCTAGGTCAAACTATTGTCCTAAATTAGTAGAGAGACGCCAACTTGTTTCTCCTTTTGATTGGACAGTTATAAACCAATAGACAGCAGGACGAGCACAAGATAGCTGCCTTGGCGGCAAGGTGGGGGTACAGTCCTAGTAGATTAATATCGAACGGGTCTCGCGCAGGTCTCCGCCCAGAACGTTCATTTACATGTACGATACGCCACGCTCTATGGACTTTACCTCCACTTTGCCCGCCTATGCGCAGAACCACTCTCAATCTCTCGCTGAACGGAGTATAGGACTCTAGGTTAAACGATGTTTTTTGGCGCCAAGGCTGCATTCCGATATTCACTGTCAGTACTGCAAATCTATACTTTACGTTACGTATACTATAAATTTTCAGTACTGAAAGTTGCTGACTTGTGAATATCGGAATGCAGCCAGAATCTTCCGCAAGGTTAATCAAACAGTACTAAGCTTTTAGTAACTTTACAGAAACGTATTAAACACTGTCAAAAAATGATAAATATTGTTTTAAAAAAGTCAAAATCTTGTAAAACAATGTCCCAAAAACTAAAATACAAAATACAAATGAGTACAACTCTTAAGCAATTGTAAGCGGTACTTAACACATATTCTTCTTGTAACTTTACATAAACGTATTAAACAGTGTCAAAGAATGTAAAATATTATTTAAAAATGACAAAATCTTGTTAAACAATACCCTAAGAACTAAAATACACAATAGAAATGAGGAAAACGCAATTGTAAACGGTGTAAAATCTAGTAACTTTTTAGAAACGTATTAAACACTGTGTCAAAGAATATTAAATATTGTGTATACTATATGTGTATACTATATGTGTAATACTATAAGTGAGAGTGAGACATAGTTATCATCGGTCGCCATATGCTTCAGTCAAGAAGTTAGTTGAAGTGAGACAAAGCGGTGTTCAAACTCTGATTATAAGAGTAGTAGTAGTAGTAGTAGTATAGTAAGCGGGTGGTTCCACTTGGGCCCCCGACGGTACCTAGATCCTAATAATCTTTTGTACCTCCCACTCTTTATTTGCTAGGTGTTTTGGGGCCAGCCCTTAGCCTAGTCCAGGTTTATCAGGTTTGTCACCCTAGCACTTTTTTCCAAATCCTGGTGTCTTTAGGTACTTTAGTCCCAAGCTCAAATCCTGTTGTCTTTAAGTACTTTAGTCCCAAGCTTTTGGGGGTCTTAATTAATTGCCTACGATGTCACCGTTTCTCCGCACGGGCCCCACTCAGCGGGGCGCAGTCTGAAATATACTGGTGGAAAAAATTCCTGTGATCAGGTGGACTCGAACCCAGTACCTCGGGGTTATGAGTCTGGCGCTTTATCACTAGACCACACTGCGCCCCTTGATTATAGGAACTCTACGGAAAAAACTAGCTGCGTTTGGAATGACGGGTACCGGCGGCGCGCATTTATCCCGTCTAGTCATCGACCGAGTCAGCCGCATACGCTACCTCGTCGACACGGGAGTTGACGTTCTTTTCAATGTATCAACTAAAGGAAAAATCTCGGTGAGTGGATTTAAATTATACGCTGCTAACCACACACCTGTTACAATCTATAGAACCAAACTAGTCAAAGTTGATCTAGGTTTACGAAGAAAGATGCATAAACAATATCGACATGCCAGTGATTGTCACAACAGAACAACTTGCTCATGAGCAAGAAAATGATGAAGAGCTGAAAGAAATACTTCAGAACACATTCATTACGATTTAAACGACTTTGTTTGGATAAGACGGACACTACCATCTAGTGCGACGTGTCTTAGGAGGAAGTACGACCTCGAACCTTACGGAAACAAATTTTCGATACTACACATGGTTTGGCACATCCCAGCGGACGCGCGACTAAGGTTGGTTCTACAATCAGTTGTATGTCGTAGTCGGATGTCGGAACCCAGCCGATTGTCCAATAAGAGAATTTCTTTTTCGAAAACGAATTTTCCTCACTGGACCATCGGTCGTAACGTATTCCGACATCCGACTTCGACATACTGATTGTAGAACCGGCCTAAGCGTATGATAAGCTAACGATTTATCTGGCTGGAAATGAACAAGGATATCATCGAATGGGCTTTGGCTATTTCTAACTGTCCCTCTTAGAAAGAAATAAGAGTGAGTTTCCGAAACGCATCCAATTTTGAGGACCAGACAATAATGACGCCGTTTATACAGAGTTATCGCTATTGCGTCTTCATGATCGATAGATTCACAAGATGGTCGGAGGTAGTACCAATAAAAGACACAACCGCTGATGCAGTCATCCAAGCCTTCTTCAACAGATGGTTTGGTGCACCAAAAACCATCATAACAAATCAAAGTACGCAATTTGAATTTCTTTTATTTAACGCATTAACCAATCTAATTGGCAGCCAACGTACAAGAACATCTTTATACCATCCCGCTTCGAACAGGATGCTGGAATGGTGACATCATTCGCTGAAAGCAGCAATTCGCTGTCACGAATTAAGAAATTTATCACTAAACAACGAGTGTTCACTCACAATACCCTGTATACGTGCACCCTTGTCTTCTTACGGATAGATAGAATAAGAAGATCTTTGGAGACGGCATACGAAGGCTCTTATGAAATAATTCAGCGATTAACTGATCGTTTGTTTCAAGTCAGAATGGGTACTTTCCAGTTAACAACACAAGCGTCGCTCTATTTTTGTTGTTCACTAGATGTTGAAAAAAAACAGAATGACGCTTGTCTCGACTTGAGTCGCCAAATGAAAAACACCCAATTTGAGGTAGTCGATGTTTCGGTGGAACGCCCAAAACCTTCATTCATCGAAGTACAAGAGTACGAAGCAGCAGATGACCCACCAGCATATCAAGGGTCGGTGGACATCCAGGCTCCGAATTTGAGAAGTTTCCCCAATAAAAAAGTGACCTTTGCAACTCATTCATAGGCTAACACTGAGTCACTCGGGGGGAGCGCTGTGACGACCTATCCTAGGAAAATCTCGGAGCCAATTACGATTGACACAAGCGCCATACGGAGATACCGTTGGCGGTTCAATAGACATAGTTCTCGTTGAGTTACGCAGAGAGAAACATGCACGAGTTCTGTACTGTTCACAATAAAAATGTGATATTTTTTTAACACTAAATATTCGCGTAGATTTATTAACAACCACCATAAGTCTCTCATGTGAAGAAATGACATTTCTCATCAAAGTATCTTTTTTTATTATTAACGGTATAACTAAAGATAGAAGGTTTAAATAGGTACCTATTCCTCATTTATTTTAAGATAATTATGCCAGTCTTTAGGACAAAATTTTAGCTCATTTAGCATATTCCTATATGAGTAACGTTCTCTTTTTTTCAACCACTCTTTGCACTAAATCCTCTATAAATCCTCGCTAAATCCTTGCACTAATTCCTCGCGCTGCTCTAAGCCCTAAGCTCTAAGCCCGAAGCGAGTTGGTCAACTTCCATCTTTAAAAGCTTAGGGCTTGAGGCTTAGAACCTACGTAATTTCTCTCTAAAACAAAGACTAGGGCTTAAAGCACCTATTGTAGATGTGGACTAAAAGTAGTGAATACTGATCTGTGTGTTTCTGCTGTACATCTAGCACTAGTGCAATAAAAACGAGTAAACCGTGATGGCTCTTGCACATGGTAATGCTTGTTGCGTGGAAGTTGGCGTCATATGGCTCTGGCCCACAGGACGTGGCGACGCGGCAATGCGGTAACCAATTACCGTCTTGCCTTTCCGTTCTACTTCCAAAAGTAGTACGGAAAGGCAGATAATGATTGGTGCCGCGTTACCGCACCGCGTCCTGCCAATAGCCAACCAAATCTTCCGCCGCGCGGAAAAAGTTAAACTCCATCCAACTTTGATTGGCTATCGCGTCACTTCTTGCCGCGCGGCAAGCATTGCCGCGTCCTGTATGCAGAAGCCATAATTGTGTGTGTTCCCACTTTGTGTTCTGGTTGGTTCCGCAATTTTTTGGGCTGACCCAATGAAAAGAGATCTACGAGTTGGCCGGACTCTGTATTCTAGGGACTCTAGCTTATATGACTAGACAGCGCATCGGGTAAACTTCTTATGTAATAATTGACTACGTTTACACGGCGTCTAACTTCGATTTAGTAACGCTTATGTTATGACTCCTACTTAAGGTGAGTTGCGTTTATACGTTCAGTCTTATCTTATCCCCACCAAACTGAAATAGCTTAACAACTTTCGAATGAAATAAGTCAAGGATTTCCATTAGTACTAATATAAAATATGAAAAATTAGATGATTGCTTGTGGTAGGTTTGTGGTCTGAAAGAATGTAAACAAGTCAAAAAAACGAAGTGAACTTTTAAGTTATATAATTTGGAAATCATTAAATACTTATTTGTCAAGTAAAGTGTAATATACCGGGTGAATCTTAATGGATGCACCAACTTTTTACCATAGGAGATGAGTTACCGACTGCAACTGTAATCAACCGAACGATCCATAGGTGACACCAGCTTGAATCGACCGCTTCGATCGACGAGTCCGAGGTGATGTACAGGCAAGTTAGAAACTGTGAATCAAATAACGTATATCGCGCGCATGTACATACTTTTCTAATATATCCAACTGTCTTACGCATTTTTCTTTTTACATATAATTTTATTTAATAACGCGATTATTATTCTCCATCTATGCGCAACGTATCTACCGCAAGTACTACGTTTACGCGAGCGTTACTTCTGTAGTAACTTACGATAATCACTCGATTACGCAGAGTAAATTATCGTAAAATTACCACAAAATTCCGTTTACGCGTAGGAATTATCGTAAGTTACTACAGAAGTAACGCTTGCGTAAACGTTAGTAAAAGTATTTTTTTATACGATTTTTTAAAAATATTTATATTTTAATAAAGTTTTACTTGGTGGCGATTTCTTTTCACGCTTACGCGGAACATTTTAGAGCGTAAAAAAGAGTTGGATATAAGCGGCAAAAAAATATAAAAATATTCTACCATTCTTATACAAAATTGAGCAATTGCAGTATCTCTCATTCGCGTGAAAATCACGTGTCGTGTCTTCGCGAAAAAAAAAATAAATAAAACTCGAGTGTTGAAGTAAAGTGAACACGCGAAGTATTATAGTAATGCTATACAATGACGTTGTTTTCTCTATGAGTATCACAATAATATCGTCTGAAGGAACGTTTGAAGCCCGCGTTATATCATACAAAGCATACTTTCACGTACTATAATCGAGCGATTGTCTGCGCGATGTATCAGTCGCAAATAAGTCCCAAATGGTACCTATAGAAACTCTCGTATTTTTCGTGAAATTTATTTATACGTTTCGTCAAATTTATTTATACTTTACGTTTATGTATCTTCTTGATCTTGAATAAAACGCAGCTTCGCTTCGACGATTATACATGACGAACGTACAATGCATCTCGTAGGTGCGACGGTGCCATTCTATTTTTCAAATTATGAAAATAAAAAATACTAACAACGACGATACATGATAATATCAAAAGAGTACAAGATTAAATATAAAGATATAAAATCAAGGCGCGTACAAAGGGGGAGGAATGGCAACGCCGAAGAGGATGCGAAGGAGAGACAGGCTTAGCGAAATTAATAGTACGAGCTATGTACATATGTACAACGATAACAACTGATCATTCTCATTAAAATTATTTATAATTGTCAATCGCTTATTGTCGTCGTATAGAGAAGCGCGAGAGGGCCGGACAAGGAGAAAAAGAGAGAAAATAAATTTTTAATCATTTTCTAAATTTGCTATCTGAAAATCGTGCTAATATTGTTGTACAATTATTCAGAAATTGAGAATTTTTATAGCCATAATAATACTATGAATGAAGCGATCCTAAAAAGATGCGCTTCGGAAAGGCATTAAAAATTTATTACTTTATTATTTTTCTATAAGAAATATTCTACTGTATACTTTATAAAAGTAATAATTTGAAAAATTGGAAGTAATAACAGTGGACTTCCGCACCACCCTTGAGGTACCACCAATGGCGCGTTAGGTTTTTTAAAGTGGACCTTCGCCTGGAGCCATATTGTACCACATCTTTAGACCTTTTTCAGTATAAAAGTTCAAATAGATACATTGAAGTCATATTGCGTAAGAGCGCACGCAGATGAAAAATTACATCAACGTGTGACCGTGCGCAACACATCACCAATTTATCATATTTTTACTTTAGTATGTGCTCGAAATGGCCCCCCTCCATCCTCTCACAAAATGTAGCCCTTGTCAAAATTGCACGACGCACCCGGCGCAAGACCTGTGGAGTTATTGCACGGCAAGCTCGTACAATTCGATCCCTCAGATCTTGAGCATTAGCAGGTCGCGTTGCGTAAACTTGCTGCTTAAGATGACCCCACAGAAAAAAGTCTAGCGGTGTGAGGTCTGGTGAACGCGGTGGCCATTCGTGGGGACCATAAAGTCCGATCCAACGGTTACCGAATTTCTCATTTAATAACTCCCTTGTTGCCCTGGCAGTGTGTGCTGGATGGCCATCCTGTTGGAACCACATGTTAGCACGTAATTCCAACGGCACCTCATCCAACAAGTCAACAAGTTCATTGTTGAGAAATCTTCGGTATCGGTCACCATCGATCCTATCATCAATAAAATGTGGCCCAATGATGTGGTCTCCGAGAATACCCGCCCAAACGTTCACCGACCACCTGACTTGTGTATGCGCTTGCTGCATCCAGTGAGGATTCTCAGTGGCCCAATAATGCGAGTTATGACGGTTGACTTTGCCATCATTATGGAAAATACATTCGTCCGAAAACGGAATGTATTTCGAAAAATAATAATTTTCCTCACTCACATTAAGGAGCCATTGACAAAACCTCAATCTGCGAGGTTCATCATTTGCATGCAACTCTTGAGTCAGGGTTACCTTGTAGGGATGGAAGTGAGCCGATTTCAAAGCCCTACATACTGTTGCCTGGCTGACTCCTTGATACTGCGCGACGTCTCGTGTACTAATTTCTGGGTCATTAGTGACCTGTTCTAATATCCGTGCGGTATTTATGCGCGGTGGTCGTCCTGTACGAGGCAATAAAAGTAAGAGAATACAATTTAAAATTATTTTATCAGAAGATCTTATAAATAAATATGTACCTGCAGGCTTAATAGGTCTAAATTGACCATTTCTTCGCAGCCGCGATTCCAGCCTCAGAAAAAATGTATGATGTGGCTGTCTTCGCTCTGGGTATCTACGAGCATAAGCTCTCGCAGTTTCCCGCAATCGTCCGCCGCATATAGCGTACAAAAAAACCATGTCGCACATCTCATTATTCGTAAAATTGTGAGCCATGTTGACCGCACGTTCTATCACGTTTACGAAACACACGGGATCGAAGCGAGACACGGAATGAACAATTTGCTAGGATAAAGCTGCAGAAACAATTAAAAAACAGCGCAGAAACTTGGCTACTTCTGCTCTGGGTATTTTAAAGCATAAACTTTCAGTCGGAAATAGAAGATAGTTTTCTGTCAGAATTCTGTCGATCTTCAATTATTTCTTTCACTGTTTCTGCGCTGTTTTTTAATTGTTTCTACAGCTTTATCCTAGCAAATTGTTCATTCCGTGTCTCGCTTCGATCCCGTGTGTTTCGTAAACGTGATAGAACGTGCGGTCAACATGGCTCACAATTTTACGAATAATGAGATGTGCGACATGGTTTTTTGTACGCTATATGCGGCGGACGATTGCGGGAAACTGCGAGAGCTTATGCTCGTAGATACCCAGAGCGAAGACAGCCACATCATACATTTTTTCTGAGGCTGGAATCGCGGCTGCGAAGAAATGGTCAATTTAGACCTATTAAGCCTGCAGGTACATATTTATTTATAAGATCTTCTGATAAAATAATTTTAAATTGTATTCTCTTACTTTTATTGCCTCGTACAGGACGACCACCGCGCATAAATACCGCACGGATATTAGAACAGGTCACTAATGACCCAGAAATTAGTACACGAGACGTCGCGCAGTATCAAGGAGTCAGCCAGGCAACAGTATGTAGGGCTTTGAAATCGGCTCACTTCCATCCCTACAAGGTAACCCTGACTCAAGAGTTGCATGCAAATGATGAACCTCGCAGATTGAGGTTTTGTCAATGGCTCCTTAATGTGAGTGAGGAAAATTATTATTTTTCGAAATACATTCTGTTTTCGGACGAATGTATTTTCCATAATGATGGCAAAGTCAACCGTCCATAACTCGCATTATTGGGCCACTGAGAATCCTCACTGGATGCAGCAAGCGCATACACAAGTCAGGTGGTCGGTGAACGTTTGGGCGGGTATTCTCGGAGACCACATCATTGAGCCACATTTTATTGATGATAGGATCGATGGTGACCGATACCGAAGATTTCTCAACAATGAACTTGTTGACTTGTTGGATGAGGTGCCGTTGGAATTACGTGCTAACATGTGGTTCCAACAGGATGGCCATCCAGCACACACTGCCAGGGCAACAAGGGAGTTATTAAATGAGAAATTCGGTAACCGTTGGATCGGACTTTATGGTCCCCACGAATGGCCACCGCGTTCACCAGACCTCACACCGCTAGACTTTTTTCTGTGGGGTCATCTTAAGCAGCAAGTTTACGCAACGCGACCTGCTAATGCTCAAGATCTGAGGGATCGAATTGTACGAGCTTGCCGTGCAATAACTCCACAGGTCTTGCGCCGGGTGCGTCGTGCAATTTTGACAAGGGCTACATTTTGTGAGAGGATGGGGGGGGGCCATTTCGAGCACATACTAAAGTAAAAATATGATAAATTGGTGATGTGTTGCGCACGGTCACACGTTGATGTAATTTTTCATCTGCGTGCGCTCTTACGCAATATGACTTCAATGTATCTATTTGAACTTTTATACTGAAAAAGGTCTAAAGATGTGGTACAATATGGCTCCAGGCGAAGGTCCACTTTAAAAAACCTAACGCGCCATTGGTGGTACCTCAAGGGTGGTGCGGAAGTCCACTGTTATTACTTCCAATTTTTCAAATTATTACTTTTATAAAGTATACAGTAGAATATTTCTTATAGAAAAATAATAAAGATAGAAAAATAATAATAAATTTTTAATGCCTTTCCGAAGCGCATCTTTTTAGGATCGCTTCATTTATAGTATTATTATGGCTATAAAAATTCTCAATTTCTGAATAATTGTACAACAATATTAGCACGATTTTCAGATAGCAAATTTAGAAAATGATTAAAAATTTATTTTCTCTCTTTTTCTCCTTGTCCGGCCCTCTCGCGCTTCTCTATACGACGACAATAAGCGATTGACAATTATAAATAATTTTAATGAGAATGATCAGTTGTTATCGTTGTACATATGTACATAGCTCGTACTAATTAATTTCGCTAAGCCTGTCTCTCCTTCGCATCCTCTTCGGCGTTGCCATTCCTCCCCCTTTGTACGCGCCTTGATTTTATATCTTTATATTTAATCTTGTACTCTTTTGATATTATCATGTATCGTCGTTGTTAGTATTTTTTATTTTCATAATTTGAAAAATAGAATGGCACCGTCGCACCTACGAGATGCATTGTACGTTCGTCATGTATAATCGTCGAAGCGAAGCTGCGTTTTATTCAAGATCAAGAAGATACATAAACGTAAAGTATAAATAAATTTGACGAAACGTATAAATAAATTTCACGAAAAATACGAGAGTTTCTATAGGTACCATTTGGGACTTATTTGCGACTGATACATCGCGCAGACAATCGCTCGATTATAGTACGTGAAAGTATGCTTTGTATGATATAACGTGGGCTTCAAACGTTCCTTCAGACGATATTATTGTGATACTCATAGAGAAAACAACGTCATTGTATAGCATTACTATAATACTTCGCGTGTTCACTTTACTTCACACTCGAGTTTTATTTATTTTTTTTTTCGCGAAGACACGACACGTGATTTTTACGCGAATGAGAGATACTGCAATTGCTCAATTTTGTATAAGAATGGTAGAATATTTTTATATTTTTTTGCCGCTTATATCCAACTCTTTTTTTACGCGCTAAAATGTTCCGCGTAAGCGTGAAAAGAAATCGCCACCAAGAAAACTTTATTAAAATATAAATATTTTTAAAAAATCGTATAAGAAAGATACTTTACTAACGTTTACGCAAGCGTTACTTCTGTAGTAACTTACGATAATTCCTACGCGTAAACGGAATTTTGTGGTAATTTTACGATAATTTACTCTGCGTAAACGAGTGAATTATCGTAAGTTACTACAGAAGTAACGCTCGCGTAAACGTAGTACATGCGGTAGATACGTTGCGCATAGATGGAGAATAATAATCGCGTTATTAAATAAAATTATTGTAAAAAGAAAAATGCGTAAGACAGTTGGATATATTAGAAAGTATGTACATGCGATATACGTTATTTGATTCACAGTTTCTAACTTGCCTGTACATCACCTCGGACTCGTCGATCGAAGCGGTCGATTCAAGCTGGTGTCACTATGGATCGTCGGTTGATTACAGTGCAGTCGGTAACTCATCTCCTATGGTAAAAAGTTGGTGCATCCATTAAGATTCACCCTGTATATATATATATATTTTATATTATTATTGTATATGTAAAACATAAATTATTGTGTACCACGTAATGCACTAATTAAATTATTTATTTCAAACTAAGTAATAATTTGTAAAATAAGTAATTTATCTGAGATTATTATTTATTTTTGAATAAATTCGTAATTATTTTCTACCAACTATTAATTTAAAATAAGTATAATTTATTTTTTACAAAATATTTATTATTTTAAACAATAAAGAATTTTTTCTACTAATTACCATTTTGAATAAAAATTATATTCTTTTTTGCACGTAACTACAAATTTTTGTCTAACAAATTACAAATTTGTAAATAACAAGTTGTTTGCTTTTGCCTAAATATAATTTTAACGTAATTAGTAATTTCTTTACTAATTCATAATTAGTAATTTCTTTACTATTCTAATTTACTATATAATATTTGTTTGTTATTACTACTTTTGTGATAATTCTAAAAAAAGAAATTTATTTTTTGCCATTCCTAGTATATGCGTGCTATACATTATACATATGTTTTACACTTCCGACATTATCTGTACATATTCCGTACTTGATATACATATACGTGTTTGTACACACACACACACACACACACACACACACACATATCAAGTACTGAATATTGCTGAATCTGTTCCGTGTACTACTTTTCTTCTCCCTACTCGCTCAGCTCCGTGCTTCAAGTCACACGTACGATACGCGCTTCGTGCGTATGCGTGTGTTGACGTATATACCGCACCGGCAGGAATTTTTGTCCCGCGGCCGCTATGTAAACATATGTCAACACACGCATATGCCATAAAGCGCGTATCGTACGTGTGACTTGAAGCACGGAGCTGAGCGAGCATGGAGACGAAAAGTAGTACACGGAACATATTCAGTACATATTCAGTACTTGATATACATATATGTGTGTGTGTGTGTGCGTGTTGTGTGTGTAATATATGTACACACGCACGTATATATATGTGCAATATCAAGTACTGAATATGTACATATATATGCAATGTCGAAAGTGTAAGGCATATGTATAATGTATACGCATATACTAGGAATTGTAAAAAATAAATTTACATTTTCCGTAACATTGCATTTATTCTTCCAGAGTATATATGTAACGGTCGCGTTTTCTTGCTCGGAATTCGCCTCGCCAGGCCAGGGTGAGAAAACGTGGAGACACTGGTTGGTTTTACAAAAGATTTTTATTCTATATTATTCACAATACATATTGATGGAGGGTGTGAGTGTAGGTGCGTGTGTGTGTGTTGCTCCGCTGAGCCGCTGTGTACGTGTGAAGGCGGATTCGCAGACGGGTACGGAGGCACGGTTGCCTGACGGATTCGCGGTACAAGTACGGAGGCACGGTTGCCCTGACAGATTCGCGGTACAAGTACGGAGGCACGGTTGCCTGACGGATTCGCGGTACAAGTACGGAGGCACGGTTGCCTGACGGATTCGCGGTACAAGTACGGAGGCACGGTTGCCTGACGGATTCGCGGTACAAGTACGGAGGCACGGTTGCCTGACGGAGGCGCGGCTTATTACTAATAGACAGGTCGGTCAGGAGCTCAGTCGGGGGCGCCCGACTGAGCGGCCCGTACACCGGGGGCACCCGGCTTGAAGACGGGGGCACCCGTCTTCCGTACGGCGGAAAGGGTCGGGGGCGCCCTGACCCAGAGGCAGGAGGGGGCAGGTAAAACCAACCGGGGGCACCCAGCTGGGGAGGCCCGTACCCTGGGGGCACCAGGTGAGAACGGGGGCGCCCGTTCTCTGTACGGAGGACGAGGTTGGGGGCACCCAACCTAGAGAGCGGTCTCGGAGAGTGGTCGTGACAGGAACAGGAGTCGGATAGGACTGGTGGCTCGAGCCGGCTCGAGTCCCCTATTTATACCCCGAGTGGGAGTGGTGGGGGCTGCCCCACCACTCTGGCATCGGAGCACGTGCGTCGTGACGCCGAGCGCGTGCTAGACGGCCGTCAGGGCCGTATCGGTAGTGACGAATACGCGTATCGTCACATCACCCCCCCCCCCCCCGTTTGGAGAGGAAATATACATATTACACAGGTATCGGTCTACGCGCTGTTTTATTTTACATCTTACAAAATAGCTTATAAACTAGCGGCGTTGGCACGACGTTAAGACGCCCCGTGGGTCGAATCGCAGGACCCATCGGTCGTTACCAACCCGAGCGCGGTATTTGCAGTTGCGGACCATGGCGGAGCGTGGTACCGCGACTCTCTCACCGGTGGGCAGCGGGATCCATATGCGATCGTCCAGGGGGGAGGTGGCGGACATTCGGGCCAGCGGGGTGGACCGGGGCGGCCAGGGGCCTGAAGGTGGTCGGGCCGCGGTCAGAGAGGGGCGACCCGGCGTGGCGGCGGCGCAGGCTGGTGTGTCGACCCTTGTCGTGGCGATCCCTCGTGCGACGGCAGGGTGCGGGGGCAGGGGAGGGACCGGGGGCGTCGGGGCCGTTGATCGTGGGGCCTGGTGGCGGTGGAGGGCCGGCGATGGTCTGCCTGGGGGCCGGTGGGCGTCTCGTGACGGCTCCCCCGAACGTGGAGTGCCCTTGGTTGCCGGGGCCGTTGCTCGTGGTGCCGGACGGTTGGATGTGTCCGGAGGCAACCCGGCCGGGGGTCGGTCGGTGTTCCGTGGGCGTTCGGCAGGCCGTAGGTTCGCCCTTACTCGGGCCGGAGGGCGCCTGGCCGGCCGTAGTGGCACCGGCTCGATGAAGATGGCGGCGCGGCGGCGGTTCTCGGCGTCGCCCCGTTGAATTCGGGTCCCCACACTGGGGGCCTGGCGGCGCGGAACGTCCCCTGGGCTGGTAGTCGGCCCCGCATCCAGCGGCTCCTCCCACAGGTCGTCGATATCGCTGATATCGCCGAAAAGCTCTTCTAGTAGGTTCTTCGCACGTTGATCCATGCTGACGGACGCGCGATACTAGAGCAACTGGAAAATCGTGCGCGTCGCGGGCTTATATACCGGTAGCGGGCGTATTCTTTTCGTTCCTTTTGCGAGTTTTTTTCCGGCTTAGGAATGCGGACGTCATTTTCCCCGAAAACGGTCCGGGCGCGGTTCACGTGACTTTATTTTTGTAAATACGCGGCGCTTTCGCCATTGCTATCGCAATCCCGATTCTAACAAGAACTCTCCACGACCGAGACGCGAGGCTCCGGCGCGTTCTTTAAATCTTGGACGTGCACATGTCGGTGCCATCGTCCCCGGGGGTCGCGTAAGTCGACTATAACGGGCGAGATGATTTTCCTGACCTCGAGGGGTCCGGTGTAGCGGGGGGCCAACTTGGCGTTAAAGCCCGTAGCCTTCTTTGAGAGTGGGTACTCCCTCTTCCAAACGAGGTCTCCGACGCGGGGTCTCCAATCCCGCCGCCGCAGGTTGTAGTGGGCCTCCTGTCGTTGAAACGCTCGGGCCATGTTGACCCGTACTACCTCGTAGGCTTCCTCTAGCCGGCGCCGAGTCTGGTGCGGTGCCGGGTTTGCCGCATGGCGACGGTCCTCCGGGTGTGGGAGGGCGAGCTCCCGACCGTGATTGAGGTACGCCGGCGTGTACCCGGTGGCTTCGTGTCGGGCGGTGTTGTAGGCGAACTGCAGCGGGGCCAGATGCTCGTCCCAACGCCGGTGATTTTTGCCGACATATTGGGCGACCATGGTCTTCAGTGTCCGATTGGTACGCTCGACCGGATTGCAGTGAGGTGCCCTTACGGGGGTGGTTCGATGCTCGATCCGGAAGGCCCGCAGGACTCCCTCGAGTTGCTCCGATTTTAGCTGGGTCCCGTTATCGGAGATGATCTGGTCGGGGCACCCGTGCTGGTAGATGATCCGGTCGAGGATTGCCTTGGTAACGGCAGGCGCGGTAGCCCTACGAAGGGGCTTAAGCTCGACCCACTTCGTAAACCGGTCCTGCATGACTAGCAGCCAGGCGTGGCCCTGGGTGGATCGCGGCAACGGGCCGACCAAGTCCAGGGTCACCTGTTGCCAGGGCCTGGTGACGGGCGCCGTGTGGAGATTCCCGGCCGGCTTGGTTGTCGGTGCCTTGTGCGCCAGGCAAGTCGGGCACTGTCGGACGTAGCGGGTGATGTCCTGGAACATCCCTGGCCAATAGAACAGACGGGCCATGCGGGCGATGGTCTTGGCGACCCCGAAGTGTCCCGCCGTGGGATCCTCGTGGTGTCTCCGCAGGATCGGTGCCCGTTCTTCCTTCGGGATGCAGCGCTTCCACTGATCCGCCGGGTCGACCTCCCGGAAATCTACATCGTGCAAGATGTGGCGAAACAGCTGGCCGTCCTGGATGCGGTAGTCTGGGAATTCGGTGGGGCGTTGCCTTGCACCGGTCAGGATCCGCCGGTACCATGGGCACTTCGGGGCGGCCTGAGCCTCGCATACCTCCGGTTGACGTGAGAGTGCGTCGGCGACCTTGTTGAGGCTGCCCTTTCGGTAGCGTACGTCGAAATCGTACTGCTGCAGTTCAAACAGCCACCGGCCCAACCGGCCGGTGGGTTCTTCCAGGCGTTGCAGCCACCGGAGGGACTGATGGTCGGTCACCACGGTGAAGGAGTACCCCTCGAGGTATCCCCGCATCTTCCGGATGCCCCATACGATTGCGAGGCATTCTAGCTCGGTGGCGCTATAGTTCTTCTCCGCGCCGTTGAGCGTTCGGCTTGCATACGCCACTACTCGCTCTCCGTCCTCCTGGTGCTGGGTTAGCACGGCTCCCAGTCCGCATGCGCTGGCGTCCGTCTGGAGCACGAACCGGCGATCGAAGTCCGGGCAGGCCAGTACGGGAGCGGAGGTCAGTGCCTCCTTCAGGCGCTCGAAGGCGCTTTCTTCGTCCGGGCCCCAGGTCCACTTTACTCCCTTCTTCGTCAGGCGGGTGAGCGGGGCGGCTACCGTTGAGAAATTTGCGACGAATCGCCGATACCAGGAGGCCATGCCCAAGAATTGTCGTACCTTGCGTACGGTGGTCGGAGCCGGCCATCGGGCCACGGCGCTCACCTTATCCGGGTCGGTTCGGAGGCCATAGCGGTCCACGATGTGGCCCAAGTATCGGAGCTGGTCCCGGCAGAAATGGCACTTTTCCGGATTCAGGCGGAGTCTCGCTTCTCGGAGGCGGCGGAACACTTCGCTTAGTAGCCGGAGGTGTTCCTCAAAGGTGCGGCTAACCACGATGATGTCGTCCAGGTAGACAAGGACATGTGGTGCTAGGTCCGACCCCAGTATTTCGTCGAGTAGTCTTTGGAAGGTAGCCGGGGCGGAGTGTAGGCCGAATGGCATTACCCGAAATTGCATGAGGCCTTTCCCTGGGACCGTAAAGGCGGTGACTGGCCGGCTATCGGGCGCTAACGGTATCTGCCAGTACCCATTCTTCAGGTCTAGCGTCGACAGGTATCGAGCTCCCCGCAGTTTGTCCAAGGTGGCCTGCACTTATGGTAGGGGGTAGGCGTCTTTCTCCGTGACTTCGTTTACTTGCCGGAAGTCGATACAGAAACGATACGACCCGTCTTTCTTCCGGACTAGCACGATGGGCGAGCTCCAAGCTCCGTGGGAAGGTTCGATTACGCCTTCTCGTTCCATTTTCTCCACCTCCCGGTCGATAACTGCCTGCATGGCCGGATTCCTGGGTCGGTACCGCTGTTTAATGGGTCGGTCGGTCTTAACTCGGATATGGTGCGAGATCCGGTCGGTCGGGCCGCGGATGTCCTCGAATAGGGCGAGTTCCGTGAGCAGGAACTCCTGGAGGCGGCGCTCCTCGTCGGGGGTCCGGGAGGCCAGCCCCTGGGCTACGGCTCCGCATTCGGAGGCCTGTACGGTCTTGCGCGGTACGGTGGCCCGCAGTACGATTCCTGTCCGGGCCCACAGGTCGACGCCGATGAGCACGGCGCCTTGCAGCGATAGCATGATGAGGAAGTCGTGCTCGAGCACCTTCCGGCCAATCTTTACCGGGAGCGTCATGGTCCCGGGTATTGTGGTTGAACCTCCGTCAGCCAGGTGGACGGAGCTGGTCCCCTGTCGGATGGGGAATCCGAGGCTCTCCGCGTAGCGGGCGGTATCCGTGTTGATGAAGGACACCTCGGAGCCGGTGTCAATCAACGCTCGCATAGCGCGGTGTCGTATGCGAACGGAGATGTGCGGCCGCGGTTGGTAGGTTACTCGGACGGTGGCGGGGTCCGGGTGGCGGCGGCTTCGCCCCCGGCCCGTGCGGCGTTTCCCGGGGTCGGGTGACAGTCGCGGGTAAGGACCCCGTCCTTGCCGCATCGCGAGCAGAATTTCTTGGCCGGCCGCTTACAGTCTAGCCGGGTGTGTCCGCGCTGTTTACATCGCCAGCAGCACTCCTCCCGGTTGTATGTCGTACTGGCAACGAACGGAGTTGCGGCCGGGGCTTTTCGCTCTGCCTTTCGCTCGCGGTTCTGCTTTTCAATAGCTTCAAATTCCGCGGCGCGTGCGTGTAGGTCTCCCAGGCTGGTAATATCATCCAGGCGGATGTAATACTTATACTCGGAGCTCATATTGTCGTAGAGCCGTTCGAGTTGATCGTCCGTTATAAATCCTCCGGCTCGTCTCATGCTCGTAAGGAGCGCCGTCGCGTACTTGTGAAAGGGCTCGTCGGGTTTTTGAAACCGTCCCTGGATCTCTCTTGACAGCTGGGCGCGGTATCGCCGGGGTAGAAACTGGTTGCGGAATTCTCTCTGGAAGCTCTCCCAGGAATCCCAGGACGCCTGACTATTTCGGTACCAGAGGAGAGTTTCTCCTCGTAGCAGCTCCGGCAGTCCTAATAGCAGTTGGTCCCCGGAGTATCCGTATCCCTGGCGCAATTCTTCCACTCGTTCTAAGAACGCGAGTGGGTCCCTTCCGTCGAAGTGGCATCCCCGCTTCCGGATCTGATTCATGACCCTGGCTGGGTCAGGCGCAACGGGTGCGTCGTTCTGGTGGTCCTCGCTCATCGTGCCTTGGGACTCACGCTCGTCTTTCTCTTGGACTCCCTGGTCCTTCGTCTCGGCGGGACCACGCTGGTCTCTCTCTGTGGAATATTCGTACTCCGGGTTAGCGTCCACAAATTCCCGTAGTCTGGTTCGGAGGGTATCGAGCGTGCCGCTAGGGTCGATCTCTAGCTTCTCTAACTCGGCCACCAACTCGGCTTTCGATAGCCGATAAATCCAACCCTTCATGGGCTAGGCGGAGGGAACGAACCAGTGTCTCACGGATCGGGTCCCTGTTCGGGCGCCATGTAACGGTCGCGTTTTCTTGCTCGGAATTCGCTCGCCAGGCCAGGGTGAGAAAACGTGGAGACACTGGTTGGTTTTACAAAAGATTTTATTCTATATTATTCACAATACATATTGATGGAGGGTGTGAGTGTAGGTGCGTGTGTGTGTGTTGCTCCGCTGAGCCGCTGTGTACGTGTGAAGGCGGATTCGCGGACGGGTACGGAGGCACGGTTGCCTGACGGATTCGCGGTACAAGTACGGAGGCACGGTTGCCTGACAGATTCGCGGTACAAGTACGGAGGCACGGTTGCCTGACGGATTCGCGGTACAAGTACGGAGGCACGGTTGCCTGACGGATTCGCGGTACAAGTACGGAGGCACGGTTGCCTGACAGATTCGCGGTACAGTACGGAGGCACGGTTGCCTGACGGATTCGCGGTACAAGTACGGAGGCACGGTTGCCTGACGGATTCGCGGTACAAGTACGGAGGCACGGTTGCCTGACGGATTCGCGGTACAAGTACGGAGGCACGGTTGCCTGACGGAGGCGCGGCTTATTACTAATAGACAGGTCGGTCAGGAGCTCAGTCGGGGGCGCCCGACTGAGCGGCCCGTACACCGGGGGCACCCGGCTTGAAGACGGGGGCACCCGTCTTCCGTACGGCGGAAAGGGTCGGGGGCGCCCGACCCAGAGGCAGGAGGGGGCAGGTAAAACCAACCGGGGGCACCCAGCTGGGGAGGCCCGTACCCTGGGGGCACCCAGGTGAGAACGGGGGCGCCCGTTCTCTGTACGGAGGACGAGGTTGGGGGCACCCAACCTAGAGAGCGGTCTCGGAGAGTGGTCGTGACAGGAACAGGAGTCGGATAGGACTGGTGGCTCGAGCCGGCTCGAGTCCCCTCTTTATACCCCGAGTGGGAGTGGTGGGGGCTGCCCCACCACTCTGGCATCGGAGCACGTGCGTCGTGACGCCGAGCGCGTGCTAGACGGCCGTCAGGGCCGTATCGGTAGTGACGAATACGCGTATCGTCACATATATATATACACATATACAGTCTAGTCAAGCCTCGGTTGCACGTGGTGCTCTTAGCGCACACGTACACGCACCGGCAGGAAGTTTTGTCCCGCTGTCGCTATGTAACATATGTCAACACACGCATACGCACAAAGCGCGATCGTACGTGTGACTTGACGCACAGAGCTGAGCGAGTAGGGCGAGAAAAAGTAGTACACGGAACACTGATTTTGCGTCTTTAGCGCAATCAGACGATTATATATGCGTGTGTTTACACACGTATATGCCACGGGACACCATTGTCACAATTCCTACCGGTGCGTGTACATACACGCCACGCACCTGCT
>JASTWL010000795.1:0-32500 GCA_035220575.1 Temnothorax rugatulus | reverse complement strand
ATTAAGGATTTTACAAGGAAAATTACAAGACCAATGTCGTTGCGCCGTCGCTAGAGACCCCGCCGCGGTTGACATTGATAGATACTAGTTTGGGATAATCCATCACATAATTCTACACACACACACACACACACACACACACACACGGGATTGCTTCATCTATATTCAAAATTTCATCGTGGCCAGTCGTTTGTCCGTACAGCGAGAGATTGTTAACAATAATATAATGGTACCCAAAACACACATTCCATTGTGCATTTTAAACACTGCAAATCAAACATTGCTAGCAAAAAAATCTCTGTATTGCACACATTCATTTCTCATTGCAAACATTCGTACGTACGTAATTGTACAAAGTCCTTAACAAATTACTTTTGCGCGCAAGTACGTTGAACTTGTCGTCATCCCATTCATTGCTCATGATTCTCTTTTGGGATTTGTACATGTTGTGTCATTTGTCCAACCTACTGAAACTCACTAATCCCACTACCTTTTTTGTAGCGTTGTGTTTTTCGTTGAACCTCTCTCGACGATCAGTATAGTCTTCCGGCCGGATTTTGGTCCGGCGGAAATCCGGCCGGAACATTTTATGAATTTCAGGTGTTTTGAGCGCGTCAACTGACCCATGTAGATATTGGCACAATACATTTCACAGCCCGTTGGCTGTGTAAGAGAATTGTACTATTTGAGCGTGTTGAGTGTGTGTGTGTATGTATGTGTTGACGAGTGTGTTGAATGAAAAGTATTGATCGTGGATTATTAGGTAAATTTTACGCTGATCCTTGTGTTTTTCATTTTTTTTTTTTGTTTTCTTTTGAATCTCTAAATTCCAAATGTGGTGAAATCAATGATTATCAAAATTCCGAAATGCCGGTGGTCCCTTGATCGGACGGAACAAAATTTTATTTCAGATCCCTCCGATTCTTGGACCCCCGGCGCCATTTCGGAATTTTGAAAATCATTGACTTTGCCACATTCGGATTCAGAAACCCAGGAAAAAAAAAACCACAATCAGCCGACCCCAATCCCAAATTTCGTTGAAAATCAAACCTTTTTTTGTAATTTTGTGTTCCGCGCGCGCGCGCGCCATATTGAATCCCCGCCATTTAAAATTTTGTACATCAGACTTCTGATTCACGTAATCAGCGCGACCCCCCCCTCCCCCTCGTGTGTCTAACAAATTTCGCGGCAATTTCCTAAAAGTTTAACTTTGTTCTTTTTACATTGCGGCTACGTAGCGCGCGCTGTCGTACACACACAGTCAACGGGTTAACAATTTGATTTGTTTATAACGCGTCATATGACCCATGCGTGGACCCGCGGCAATGCGCTTTAAAAGTACTTGATTGTTTAAAGCGCGTCAACTTTACCCATGTGAATAAGTTATGCGTATTAAAAATATTAAGGATTTTGTAAAGCGCGTCATCTAACCCATGTAGGTTATTAATGCGTTTTATAAGTTTCAAATTTCGTAAAGCGCGCGTCATCTAACCCATGTGAATTAGTAGTGCGCTTTACAAGTACTCGGGTATACTAAAGCGCATCATAAGTAACCCCCATGTGGACCCGGTTATGCATTTTATGACTTTCAAGTGTTTAAAGCGCGCGCGCGCGCGCGCACGTCACTGATGCGACCCAGGTGTGTTGGAATGAAACACGCTTTAAACAGTCAAAATACTTGCATCTTTTGCTTTCTTCGTATCACGACTTGCAGCGACAACGACGACGACGACGACGACGACGACGACAGTGCTGTGCTGGGATCCACTGTTACCAAAAAATAACAAAAAAAAAAGAGAGATAAGAGTTGATGAAATATTCCACACAACAAGAGATTTAACAAAATTACCTCGTAATACGCAAGCGTCGAGTCGCGTTGATGGTAATGATGGTGGTGGTGGTGGTGGTGCACAATGACTAATGAGTGTGTGCGTGTATGTTTGTGCAATTAAAATTTTGAATAATTAAATTACCACGTGTAAATATATATTGCTCTACAGTCGTTTATTTCATATGTATAATTAAAAGGAACATTTCAACAAGGAGCATAATGGAGAATTGTGTAAAGAGGAAGATGTAGATTGTAAATAGAAATTTAAATTCAACCGATAATACAAAATAAACCATATACATCATATATATAATTTATTGCGCAATACCGACTATGGAGGTACACAGAATGTCGAAAGATATGCGACGATTGTTGTTAAGGATACAACGGACTCGTTCGCCGTCGCTGGCGGTGACTCGCCCCACGCGTTAACGCTTCACCAATTAGAGCGTTACAGCGTAAAGATCCCGGCCAAGCGGCTTGTTTTGCGAAAATAGTCTGGCACTTCTCAGTAGTCCGTGGTAAAGGTCACTCGCACCGTATCAGATCAGAAACGCGTCGCATAGTCGAGAACAACGATGTGAGGACACTACGAGATCAGGCTCGATCTCACCGTGTCGCGCAACACGCGATTATTCACACGAGCCAGCCACCTCGGCCTCTCGCGAGCGAGTCACGTTGCCGCGCGTGGATGCGTTGAGTGCATCCCGCCCGAGACGTACGCGGATAACACCGGCTCCTCCGCTGGAGCGGTCGCTCTTCGAGCGCACGGATTCGAAGTCGACGGGTTCAGTTCCCCTCGATAGTTAAAACTGTATTGGACCGATCTACATGTTATTTTATTAAATGCAAAATGCAGTGATTGTGAGTCTGGTGTTTCCTTCATTTCTGCCTACATCTTTCGGTTGCGAGTCGGAGACGGAGTGTCGGTTGCCGAATTCAAACGGTGACCTTCGCGCACATAACAACGAAAGCGGAAGGGACATCCCGCGTTCTCTCTGAACGGGCCCGGCAGTTCGTTCGGCGCGAATATTACGGTGCACGCCCGAACAATTGTGATGTGTAGTACAGAACGCAATTTATTATTTTTTTTTTAAATTGAAAGAAAAAAGTGTTTTCTCCTTGCGCAAAATTGCGTACGACAAGTCCGCACGATTTTTCCTAGCAGCGGGGGGTCTTTCGCTAGACCGCGGTTTGAGCGCGAGCAATGATGGATCGATCGATCAATGGATCAAATAACGACGCTCATCCGCTCGCACGAATCCCTTTATTTTAATAACCAGCATCGTAAAACTTGAATATATATGTGGCAGCCGTCGTCAGCCACCAGGAAGTCGTGCAATTTGCGATACTTGGTTTGACGCGTCGACAGGTTAAAACCGATCGATATTATCTGTCAAGCTGTGGTTACTCCGATTTGTTTGACAGGACTTCGCGTATCCTAGCAACCGAGTTTTGCAAAAAGTCACCCATAGATGGATGCGAAACTCGTAATTAATATTCGGCTACGAAGGAATATAAAGGCGACCGATTTCGGAGAAATTCGGTGATTCGGTGAATTGCCCTGGCGATACATAAACAGGGACAAGACGCCTCGCCAAACTTTTGATAACAAAATCCCTCCCCGTCTCGACAGGGCAGACGAGGAAGGTGCAACCAAGAGGCGCAAGACTCGTTCGCTTCCTCTTGACCAGATCTTCGCGGTCAAGAGGAAAAAGGAAGCTCCTGCCGCAACCTCCGGCGCTAGACGCCTCGAGGTAGGCGCTCAGACGCCTCCTCCAGGCGCTAGCCGCCCATCATCCGGCGCAGGACGCCTGGCTCACGGCTCCAAGCCGTCTTCAGCCGGCGCCAGACGCCCTGCTCCCGGCGCCGGTCGCCCAGCATCCGACGCTCCGCCGACTCCTAGCGCTAGTCGCTCCTCGACAACTCCTAGCGCTAGTCGCTCCTCGACAACTCCTAGCGCTAGTCGCTCCTCGACAACTCCTAGCGCTAGTCGCTCCTCGTTGACTCCCGGCGCCGGTCGCCCAGTTACCGGCTCTTCGCCAATCCTCGGCGCTAATCGCCCAACCCCTGTGGCATCCACGACGTCTAAAAGGAAACGGCCATTCGAGGTTGGGACATCGACGCCGGATTCCGGAGGATCAACTCCACCTAACCCGTGGGTCCTTCCACCCCTCATCTCACCACTTCCGCTGTCTCCCATTAGGAGGTCCACTGAGGGAACTCAGACTAACCTGGTGAAGAGGAAGGATTCATCAACGCAGACGGGTCCGACAGAAGGACAGGCGACATCGACGCAGACTGAGGAGACTGGAAGAAGAGAAGTTGTGACGCAGACGAAGCAACGTGGAGGCCGAGGACGACGAGGAAGAAAACATTTGTTAAGCAAGAGAAATTAAAATGTTGTAAAAGTTTTAAGAGTTTGAATAAAAATGTAAACAACAACAAAAAAAAGAAATAAATAACAAGCTACTATAAATCTCAGCGATTTTTCAATCGGACGACATTGCGTCTAAATATATATATATATATATATATATATATATATATATATATATATATATATCTGTATTCGTAAACGTCAACTCCGCGCGCTCGCGCGCGCACAAGTGCATATACACGAGTATGTACCACACCTTCTCTTTCCACATCGGTGCGCGAATTGAAAGGAGAAAAGAATATTGAACCCATGTGTGTACCCGGATGCACTCGCGCACGCGCGCACGAGTAACATTTTTGAACGCGCGCAGAACCTCTATACATGTTCAAATATTGGCGGCGACGACGACGACGACGACGACGACGACGACGACACTGATGAAAACGGGCATTAAACGAGCGCGCCAATTGAGCGCCATCGTTCGCTCATTCATTCGTTCGTTCGTTTGATCGATCGATCGTTACAACTGTATGTGTAACCTACTCCCTGCTTACATCGAAACTTGCACTTGTCCAACGCAATTTTGCATACACATCACATCCGCGACAAGTTTTACGACAGCCTCTTATTCTCCATCTCTCTGGTGAGATTCGGCACCGTCGTCGTCATCGTCTTCGTCGTCGTCGTCGTCGTCGTCGTCGTCGTCGTCGTCGTCGTCGTCGATCGGCGCTCGATAATTAACGCGATAAACAATGTATGTAATATATAAATTATTTTTCATCGATTAAAATTAAATTACAATGTATTATTTGCATTTCTCTCTCTCTCTCTCTCTCTCTCTCTCTCTCTCTCTCTCTCTCTCTCTCTCTCTCTCTCTCTCTCTCTCTCGGGTAAGTATCAATTGGGTCACGCTGTGTTCTTCTCCTGCTTCGAGTTGATCTATTTTCTGCCGCGAGCTGCCTTCGGGCCTTTTTGTTGCAGATCTAAGCAGGTTCTTTGTTGCTTGTCACGCGCCTCATTCTTTTTCTTGGAGATTGCCAGTTAATTCCGAGTATTTTCGTGACAAGCATCAGAATTTTTAAATAGTAAATATTTGTTCATTTCTTTTAATAATATGTTGAATACAAATTTCCAAAGTATTTGAGAACTATCATATAAAACTGTACCATCTTTAACAGTAAACATTAAAAATAACAGTATTAACGTTAGTACTATAAACTTTGAACAATTTTAAACAAATAAATCAAAATAAAAAATATTAATTTTTTCCCTCAATTTTCTCAAACAATCCGTTTTGCTCCTTATTTTCGAATATAATTTCCGAAAAATATCAATTATTTACATTAAATTTACAAAATTGATGATAAAACCACAAAAAATGTCATATTAAATTGAAAAGTTGACATTTTAAAAACTTCATAACTCGGAAACCACTTCTATTCCAAAATTGAAATTTTCAGGGTTGTTTAAGGATATAATGAAGTATATTCCCTGAAAATTTCAAAGGATTTCGAGTTGAAAGAAAAAGTTCTGGCTATCTGAAAATGGCGATTTTTCAAAAATCGATCGGCTTTAGATGGCCATAACTTAACGAAATAGAAGCAATCAAGTAAAAAGTGGGTAGATTTCTTCAGAGTATACCTGAACAAAAAATATCAGCTGCTGATCAACCTTCTACTTCAAAAACTGTAGATATGACAGCATTTCAAAAATAGGCAAAATTTCTCTAAAACAGTGGTTTAGTTAGCAGCTCGCCGTGAAGCCGGACTTGAGTGTAAACCAATGACCAATTTTTTCCTCAAAAGTAGAGGGTTTACAGAAAAGAATGCGGCCTCAAACGAGTCTCTAAGTTATATAGAAGCTGAGATATAAATTTTTGAAAATGACTGAAAAATCGACTTTTTTCAAAATTCAAAAAATTCTCCAGCGGCCGGATTTGATCGAATCGGGTCCAAATTTTCAGGATCATCTCCTTTTCTAGTGTACTTTCGAGGAAAAAATCGGCATCAAAATCGGTGACCCACCCCCGCAACCTTTGGTCGAAAAGTAATGGATCTTGCCATATATATATATATATATATATATATATATATATATATATATATATATACATCACCAACACCTCAATAGGATCGATATTGCGTGAGCTACAACAACCAGCTGAGCTTCCTTCCGCTCTACCAGGCTACTGCTACTGCTACTGCTACTGCTACTGCTACTGCTACTGCTACTGCTACTGCTACTGCTACTGCTACTGCTACTGCTACTGCTACTGCTACTGCTACTGCTACTGCTACTGCTACTGCTACTGCTACTGCTACTGCTACTGCTACTGCTACTGCTACTGCTACTGCTACTGCTACTGCTACTGCTACTGCTACTGCTACTGCTACTGCTACTGCTACTGCTACTGCTACTGCTACTGCTACTGCTACTGCTACTGCTACTGCTACTGCTACTGCTACTGCTACTGCTACTGCTACTGCTACTGCTACTGCTACTGCTACTGCTACTGCTACTGCTACTGCTACTGCTACTGCTACTGCTACTGCTACTGCTACTGCTACTGCTACTGCTACTGCTACTGCTACTGCTACTGCTACTGCTACTGCTACTGCTACTGCTACTGCTACTGCTACTGCTACTGCTACTGCTACTGCTACTGCTACTGCTACTGCTACTGCTACTGCTACTGCTACTGCTACTGCTACTGCTACTGCTACTGCTACTGCTACTGCTACTGCTACTGCTACTGCTACTGCTACTGCTACTGCTTCTTCATGCTTGTGCCGATTCCGGACGGAGCAGTGCATTTCCAATACCTTGAACGACTGTGTGTAGCTACACAATAACGTGAGAGGATATTATTGTATATTTTATTTCATGTACATGTGTATAGAATTTAATAATTCTTTAAATCATGGATGCGTGGAATGTGCGTCTTACCGGGGTTTGTCTTGTACAATGTTTGAGTTGACTGATTTATCGTCGGGATGGCACGCACGCACACACACACACACTTTCAACCTCTTTTGTGCAACACAGACATTTTGGCGTTGGATGCGACGGTACTTTGACCATTTTACAAAGCGACTGAGACGGCACAAAACGGCTAAATATCCTGGCCTAAATTGAAATAAATTATCAACAGTAATGTTGCGGCTATATTCCACATACAATCTGTAAACTATTGTGACTAGAAAAATCAGTATAATTATTTTGACTTACCAATGCGGAAAATGTTGGTGTCTGGTTTCCGCGCAAAGGGTGAATTGGTCACTTTTTTTCGGTTCCACCTTCTCTCTGAACCTTGGTTTTTCCAATGTTTTTTCCGGCACATCAGTCCTCCAACCATGCACTTTCGAGAATCCCACGCGTTTATCAAAATGTTAATAGCTTTTACACAGCAGCACTGATGTAATTCAGCCAACCGTGCACTTTTAAAAGTGCATAAAAATTATACGCTTATTTGTGGCCACTCGTCCAAATCGTTCGTAATACAACCCGTATCGCCACTGACAAGAGGCGGGTGCCATTAACAAAAAGAAGTTCGTAATACAACGTCGAAATGTACGCAATTACTGCGCATTGTGTAAATTTAGGTTATGAAAGACATTTGCGAGGAAACGAATCAATTTACACTCGCGAACGAAACACGACGCGTGTAAAGGTGAGATTTCATGGACAATGAAATGCTGCAGCAGCGAGCAACAGTTTTCCAAATTTCCTACTACCTAACCTATCTTAAGAGATAAACAAAGAAAGATGAGTGTCACACACAGAGAACCCCCCCCCCCTCCTTATGTACTGAAAACAGTCATGGCGATTGTGTGTGGCGGAGCCTATCGTCAGCAGGATGGACCTACGAATGGAATTCGCATAACGCGCATGTGCGGCCGTCAATCTATAACATACGTAACGTTTACTATAGACGATACGGGTGCATATACGCATTACGAAACACGTGACGTGACACCCTGACGACATCAAGGACGACAACGACGAGAGAGTGTCGCGAAAAAATGTGGCTGGCCCCGCCGATCTGATTGTATCAGATTTAAAAGATATAGGTTTAAATAAACAATTGGGTTCATGGATTGATTCGATTCGACAGAAACCACCACTATCGTCCGCAATACCTGTAAGTGTTTTTTTCACATCATGACTCGACAATCGTGTTGTATCGTGTGCGCGTTTGTCATGTGTGAAATATTTTAATTCGACCTATTTACATCTCATCTCACTCATTCCATTCTTTTTATTTCTCAACTCTGTGTAGGTTACCAAAGATAAATTGCTCGAAACACACCAAGATTTGGGACAACTTGAAATAACGATTCTCGAGAAATTTTGTACGGCACTCGAATTGATCCCACTACCAATCCTGGAACAATTTCCAAATTTCGATACAATCTCTTTCAAACAGTTGCAATATCTGCGTCGTCATATAAAAGCCAAAATACGTTTGATAAAGACAAAATTGTCAAAATTACCACAGGAAGACGATAAGGAAAAGAATGTATCAGAGTGTCGTCCGGAGGCACCTGCGTGGTGGAGAGATTTGTCTCCAACGACAAGATCACTGATTGGAACACCAATTTCTTCACGCATGCCTGAGACTCGTGCATCACCACCACCATCACCATCACCATCACCATCACCATCACCCTTACCCTTTCATTGTCATCGTTGTCGTTGTCGTTGTCGTCGTCGCCGTCGTCATCAAGACTCATCGGCAGCAAACGTCGTCGTAACGAAATCGTATATTGATGTAAAAGAGGAGGAGGAGGAGGAGGAGAAAGAGGAGGAGCAGCAGCAGCATCAGCACTGTAATGACATGGAACCTATAGTGGTGGTGGCAGCAGCAGCAGCAGCAGCAGCAGCAGCAGTTGATGGGCCACCTAAAACTACAGTTTCAAATAGAAACAGTACTTTTCAATTGAAAAAACCCAGCAAAACGTTATTGAACAGACAAGTTTCTAAAACAATAGCGGACGTTTGGGAAAAGGACAATAATCATCGACGACAGTCATCATCGACATCCAAGATGACAAATTCTCCAGTGGCGTCCTCGTGTGTCATCACAAAGGATACATTTGACGATAATACTGCTGTAACGCCATCGAGTATTGAAAATGATGTGCAAGGATGCGTCGTCTCGGACAGTCGTCCTCGTTCCCCTCCTCCTCCTTCTCCTCATCGTCGTCGTCGTCGTCGTTTCTCGAACAGTAGTAGCCCAGGTAACAGAAAAATGTGACAAATTCCACGAATGAATCACCAACGTTTTCTCTACTTTGAATTATTTATGAAAAAAAAAAAAAAAAAAACGAAATTTCACAGGCACCTGTCACGGTGGTGGTCGGATTGCAAAAGCTGAGGAAGAAACCTTCACGCAACTTTTACGACAATTTCCACCTTTCGGCGAAGAACACGACGTAGATACGAGTGAAGATTTTGCAGGTACGACTCAACATGTTTTACACACACACACACACACACACACACACACACACACACACACACACACACACACACACACACACACATATATATATATATATATATATATATATATATATGAAAAACACATGAACCTTGTTTTTTTTTCTTTTCACACATTTACGCCGATGATGTGAGAAATAATGTTTAATTTTAATCCCCCATCCCGTCATATAGAGTGGCAGCTACAGATGAACATGAAACTGTTCAATAAGACGTACAATGACGATAATGACGATGAGGTACGATCAAAAATGGAAAAAGATGGCGCGGAATATGGAAAATTTACCGGCAATTACAAAAACGACGGTGTCAGTGGAGAATTTGACAGTTTAACATATTCACATTCGCTGAAAATGTTTAAGGTATGCGAAATATTTTGACCAGCAATTTGACGAACGATGGTGTGTGTGTGTCAATGGGTGAAAAAATTCGACGACGGTTCGACACAATCACATTCGCGACAAAAGGTTTAACGTACACGCAGACATTTGATAATTTTCTCACTCATCGGGACGGAGTACAGTGCCGTTTTACGCATACGTGATGCATGATTGAACAATCAATACACACTCAAATTGCATGTGACAGATCTCAATTGCGACAACATGTACTCTACAGTGCATTAAACATGTTGTATGTTTTATGTGATTTTAGATATTTCAGCGCAAATTCGGTTTACATACGTTTAAGCCGAATCAGTTGCAAGCTATTAACGCAACACTTTTGGGATTCGATTGTTTCATCATAATGCCGATCGGAGGTGGAAAGTCCCTTTGCTATCAACTATCTGCCCTGATTCATTCTGGATTAACAATTGTCGTCTCACCATTGAAGAGTCTTAATTTGGACCAAGTGCGAAAACTTGCCTCACTCGATGTAAGAGATCGACAAGTATTTCGCGCGCGCGCGCGCGCGTTACATGTCGTATACACAGTGAGATAAAAACAATGCGACACAAAGTGTATGCAACATCATCGTCAGATATAGGCGTATACCATCGGGGGCGTATACATGATCTCACTCTTCATAATGGTCCTTGTTTAAAATTTGCAGATTTACGCGACTCATTTATCCGGCTCTGCAACGCACAATCAAGCGATATATAGAGAACTCGCCAAAAAAGAACCCGCTCTCAAAATATTATACGTAACACCAGAGAAAATCTCTGCCTCGCCAAAATTCCGCAATACTCTGACCACTTTGTACGAGAGAGAATTGTTGGCGAGATTTGTCATCGACGAGGCTCACTGCATCAGCCAATGGGGCCATGATTTCAGACCGGACTATACAAAATTAAAATGTCTCTGAGAGACGATTATCCCAAAGTGCCGATAATGGCGTTAACCGCGACAGCTACACCGCGTGTGAGAACAGATATTTTGCATCAATTGGATATGACTAATCCAAAGTGGTATGTATATGCATGCATGTATGTATGCATGTGTGTGTGTGTGTATTGAATATATATAAATATATATGCGATACATCATGTTTCACATGTATATAAATATGGCAACTTTTTTTTTTATTCTTCAGGTTTATGTCGAGTTGTAATAGACAATTTTAACCCTTAAATGACACACCTTTCCAGAATCTCATAAATGACATAAGGGGTCTAAATGACCCCAGCATGAAAAATGTCTCGTAACTAATTGATTTTTTGATCTTTAGTTATGCCAATTTTTTTCAATGTTGTTCAAGGTCTAGACAAGAGAATAAAATGATGATATTGTTAAAATTTCAATTTCAACATAGTATAAAAATTTAAGATCGCCAAGAGTTAAAATCGTGGCTCCAAAATCAAAAAAATTAAAAATAATAAATAAATGAGCTCCATTTTTGGCGGGAACATTTGAAAATATTTCATTCTA
The DNA here is from genome assembly GCA_035220575.1 of Temnothorax rugatulus. Taxonomy (NCBI): domain Eukaryota; kingdom Metazoa; phylum Arthropoda; class Insecta; order Hymenoptera; family Formicidae; genus Temnothorax; species Temnothorax rugatulus. Next base: position 20,916 of record JASTWL010000795.1, on the reverse strand, counting down.
AAGGGTCTGGGGTCCGCTGGACCCCGGGTGGCATTTAAGGGTTAAGATATAGCGTAATCGCGAAGAAGGGAAAAAATTGTTGCAATCAAATTGTGGATATGATAGAGACAAAATTTAAAGACACTTGTGGCATCGTTTATTGTTTGTCATGCAAGGATTGCAACGATTATGCCACGCGTTTGAGGAAACACGGCATTACGGCGTTGAGTTATCACGCGGGACTCGCGGATGATGAAAGAATGGACCGTCAAAGAAAGTGGATAGAGAACGAGGTATATTTGTTGCAATATCTGCGTGCGTGCGTGCGTGCGTGCGTGCGTGCGTGCGTGCGTGCGTGCGTGCGTGCGTGCGTGCGTGCGTGCGTGCGTGCGTGCGTGCGTGCGTGCGTGCGTGCGTGCGTGCGTGCGTGCGTGCGTGCGTGCGTGCGTGCGTGCGTGCGTGCGTGCGTGCGTGCGTGCGTGCGTGCGTGCGTGCGTGCGTGCGTGCGTGCGTGCGTGCGTGCGTGCGTGCGTGCGTGCGTGCGTGCGTGCGTGCGTGCGTGCGTGCGTGCGTGCGTGCGTGCGTGCGTGCGTGCGTGCGTGCGTGCGTGCGTGCGTGCGTGCGTGCGTGCGTGCGTGCGTGCGTGCGTGCGTGCGTGCGTGCGTGCGTGCGTGCGTGCGTGCGTGCGTGCGTGCGTGCGTGCGTGCGTGCGTGCGTGCGTGCGTGCGTGCGTGCGTGCGTGCGTGCGTGCGTGCGTGCGTGCGTGCGTGCGTGCGTGCGTGCGTGCGTGCGTGCGTGCGTGCGTGCGTGCGTGCGTGCGTGCGTGCGTGCGTGCGTGCGTGCGTGCGTGCGTGCGTGCGTGCGTGCGTGCGTGCGTGCGTGCGTGCGTGCGTGCGTGCGTGCGTGCGTGCGTGCGTGCGTGCGTGCGTGCGTGCGTGCGTGCGTGCGTGCGTGCGTGCGTGCGTGCGTGCGTGCGTGCGTGCGTGCGTGCGTGCGTGCGTGCGTGCGTGCGTGCGTGCGTGCGTGCGTGCGTGCGTGCGTGCGTGCGTGCGTGCGTGCGTGCGTGCGTGCGTGCGTGCGTGCGTGCGTGCGTGCGTGCGTGCGTGCGTGCGTGCGTGCGTGCGTGCGTGCGTGCGTGCGTGCGTGCGTGCGTGCGTGCGTGCGTGCGTGCGTGCGTGCGTGCGTGCGTGCGTGCGTGCGTGCGTGCGTGCGTGCGTGCGTGCGTGCGTGCGTGCGTGCGTGCGTGCGTGCGTGCGTGCGTGCGTGCGTGCGTGCGTGCGTGCGTGCGTGCGTGCGTGCGTGCGTGCGTGCGTGCGTGCGTGCGTGCGTGCGTGCGTGCGTGCGTGCGTGCGTGCGTGCGTGCGTGCGTGCGTGCGTGCGTGCGTGCGTGCGTGCGTGCGTGCGTGCGTGCGTGCGTGCGTGCGTGCGTGCGTGCGTGCGTGCGTGCGTGCGTGCGTGCGTGCGTGCGTGCGTGCGTGCGTGCGTGCGTGCGTGCGTGCGTGCGTGCGTGCGTGCGTGCGTGCGTGCGTGCGTGCGTGCGTGCGTGCGTGCGTGCGTGCGTGCGTGCGTGCGTGCGTGCGTGCGTGCGTGCGTGCGTGCGTGCGTGCGTGCGTGCGTGCGTGCGTGCGTGCGTGCGTGCGTGCGTGCGTGCGTGCGTGCGTGCGTGCGTGCGTGCGTGCGTGCGTGCGTGCGTGCGTGCGTGCGTGCGTGCGTGCGTGCGTGCGTGCGTGCGTGCGTGCGTGCGTGCGTGCGTGCGTGCGTGCGTGCGTGCGTGCGTGCGTGCGTGCGTGCGTGCGTGCGTGCGTGCGTGCGTGCGTGCGTGCGTGCGTGCGTGCGTGCGTGCGTGCGTGCGTGCGTGCGTGCGTGCGTGCGTGCGTGCGTGCGTGCGTGCGTGCGTGCGTGCGTGCGTGCGTGCGTGCGTGCGTGCGTGCGTGCGTGCGTGCGTGCGTGCGTGCGTGCGTGCGTGCGTGCGTGCGTGCGTGCGTGCGTGCGTGCGTGCGTGCGTGCGTGCGTGCGTGCGTGCGTGCGTGCGTGCGTGCGTGCGTGCGTGCGTGCGTGCGTGCGTGCGTGCGTGCGTGCGTGCGTGCGTGCGTGCGTGCGTGCGTGCGTGCGTGCGTGCGTGCGTGCGTGCGTGCGTGCGTGCGTGCGTGCGTGCGTGCGTGCGTGCGTGCGTGCGTGCGTGCGTGCGTGCGTGCGTGCGTGCGTGCGTGCGTGCGTGCGTGCGTGCGTGCGTGCGTGCGTGCGTGCGTGCGTGCGTGCGTGCGTGCGTGCGTGCGTGCGTGCGTGCGTGCGTGCGTGCGTGCGTGCGTGCGTGCGTGCGTGCGTGCGTGCGTGCGTGCGTGCGTGCGTGCGTGCGTGCGTGCGTGCGTGCGTGCGTGCGTGCGTGCGTGCGTGCGTGCGTGCGTGCGTGCGTGCGTGCGTGCGTGCGTGCGTGCGTGCGTGCGTGCGTGCGTGCGTGCGTGCGTGCGTGCGTGCGTGCGTGCGTGCGTGCGTGCGTGCGTGCGTGCGTGCGTGCGTGCGTGCGTGCGTGCGTGCGTGCGTGCGTGCGTGCGTGCGTGCGTGCGTGCGTGCGTGCGTGCGTGCGTGCGTGCGTGCGTGCGTGCGTGCGTGCGTGCGTGCGTGCGTGCGTGCGTGCGTGCGTGCGTGCGTGCGTGCGTGCGTGCGTGCGTGCGTGCGTGCGTGCGTGCGTGCGTGCGTGCGTGCGTGCGTGCGTGCGTGCGTGCGTGCGTGCGTGCGCATATATATATATATATATATATATATATATATATATATATATCTTGTTCCCTTTCATGCACTGTAAATAATTGAAAAATATTTATCATGCACATATAATTTTGTGTGTGTGTGTGTTTTCCCTTGAATGTACTCCACAACCACGTTACGTTACATGTGTAATGAGAGAGAGAGAAAGAGAGATTGATTGATTGATTGATGGTTTATTTATGCCATAGTCACAGACTTTAGGCAAGTAAAGAATTACAAAGGTGTAAGCATACAAAAAGAAAGAAAAAATAGGATAACAATAAAAACAAAAATAAAAATAAAAATAAAAAAGAAAGAAAAGAACAGTATAATAGTGGCGGATGTAAACTACGCAGGAAAAAATATAAATAAAAATAAGAATAAAATGTAACTTAAACTAATGAAACGCACAAGAAATAAGTTGACACTCTAAGTCAGAATTTGCATGGTTGGCAGAGGCTGAGGAGACATTAGATCGAATTACGCTCAAGCGAGAAAAGATGGTCGTACAGTTTACTCTTGAAAACGGCGACAGACGTTGCAGATACTACGTCGGTGGGAAGCGAGTTCCACAAGTAGACGCCTGCAAAATGGAAGGACTTATGATATGCTTCGGTTCTATGGATAGGAACATGGAAAGAATGAGGTATAGCCAGACGTGATGATCGCCTGACTAAGGGGTCAGGACTAGTGAAGATTTCAGAGATGTAGGTAGGAGACATGTTGTGAGACACCTTATACATTTCAGTGCCTAGAAAGTAGAGGCGTCGATGCTTGACCGTCAGCCACCCCAGCTGATGTCGGTAGGGCGTGATATGTTCATCACGCCTTAAATTAAAAACAAAGCGAACCGCACAATTTGAAAGTCTCTGAAGCTTGGTGTTGAGCTCGTCAGACACATCGTTGTACACAAGGGAACAGTAGTCTAACAAAGGCCATATCAAAGTGGTCACAAGTTTTACACGCAGATTAAATGATAGGGAATTTTTGTGAAATTTAAGTTTATGCAATGTAAAATGTACCCTTTTGGAAATGTACGAGACATGGCTTGCCCAAGATAAATCGGAGCGCATGATTACGTGTCTCAGTAACAAATGGGATAGAAGTACCGTTAACCGATATGAGAGGTAAGTCACTAAGATTCAAGTGCCTAACATGACTCCTACCTCCAAGAATCAAGACTTTGGATTTCCTGAGATTAAGAGTCAATCCATTACGCACAGCGAACTCTGAAATGACAATACTGTATAGACGATTGCGATGCCGAATTCCGCAAGCGAGGACATCAGTGAGCCAAGGCGCAGATGGACGAGTTACACAAAAGGTGCGAATAGGTGCATGCCTGTCCAGACTGAGAGAAAGAGAGAGAAATGACACATATACGCGCACACACTTTGTACACATGTCTCTTAATTTTTTTTTTTTTTTTTTTACATTACCTCGAGTAGTCATTGTGTTTGTACTTTTTACAAGTACCACTGTTGGATCTATCGTTCATCTTTCGTTTCACGCCGTGATTGTCACTAGCGGTGGTAGTAGTAGTAATAGTAGTTGTACAAGCACCATCACCATCACCACCATCACCATTACCACCACCACCATCACCACCACCACTATTACTACTGGCCCAAGTATTTCAGTTGTCCCAGTCCTGATCGTCGGCGGTTTGTTTTTCGTCGTTCTCAAACAACAGTTCTGAAAATTCGTGAAATAATTATTTAATATCAAGTACAACACACGTTCAACGACCACATGTGTTGTATTGCACGCGTGTGCGAGTATCGTACCTCTTCTTTCTGCCGTGTATCTCTGCGTTATGTTCAAAAGATCTCTGCCATAATTTATGTAGTTGGCCTTTGTAACGTGTTGTATTTTTAATATGTCCTCCGCGGTTTCCGGTAAACGTTGGCTCATGGTTCTGACAGCTGTTATATTTATGACGGAAGTAAGAGAGACATTCGTCGCAACAGCGATTTTTCCTATTTCGTTAATCAATTCGAAATAGCAACGATTCTGCAATTCTTTTACAGCGTCATTGAGTTTCTTTGTGGCTCGTGAAACTTTTGCGGCAGCGCCGCTACTTGTAGATTTGTTCGGTTGTCTTGTTGCGATTTGTACCTGTTTAGACAAAAAAAGCGAATGACACGACGCACGAAAGGTAAATAACGAATAAAATTATATCTCTCATCTCTTGTGCAAATTCGCGCGCACGCGCACGCACACGCACACGCACACGCACACACACACACACACACACACACACACACACACACACACACGAAACATGACGTATCGTTACATCTATAATATCCACGATGCACACCGTAAACCTATTCATCAGTTATACATTGCATCATTCTAAATATTCCATTGAGAATAAAAAATACCTTTACATCCTTTTTCAAGAGTTCATCGGCTTTCGGTCCGATTTTTACAGATGCGTAAGCAATCTCATTATTCACGTGTATATTTTCTTGCAAATATCCTTGCAACACCATATGGTGCATGAGGCGTTCAATGTTGCATCTCGTCCAGGATTTGCCGCGACCGTATAAAGGATGTTTCGTAAGACCTGGAAAAAAATTAAACAACTATTCAAATGTACAAATTGAGGTGAATGCCACAATTATTTTTTATTTCTATATATATATATTTTTTTTTCTACGGGTTATACGACAGACACATACAAACGAAAGCTGAGTACGATACCTGATTCTCTAATTTTTTTCAAGGCACTGCCTTTGAACAAATCTGTCAAGAATACGAGTGTGAGCTTGCAATTACTCATAACGTACATTTCTGGTACAGCTTGTACAATTTCCCTCGCATCTTCGGTAACGTCCAACATTGTAATCTCGGTCTAAAATTTAACATCAATTTGTATTAATAATCCGCGGTCAGTCAACTTGTTCTTCTTCATCTTCTAATCTATATAATCCATCCAACCTACTTTGCATCTGCAATTGTCACACGTGGTTGATTCATTCGCGCGACATTGTTGCCTGTCAAATATTTCTCCCAGGTAATTGAGCTGTAGCGATCTACTACATTCTGTGGTATTTTCACAGAACGCTACCATTTTTGACAAATTATCCATGTGAGTAGCGACAACTTGTGGATCAGTATCATCCAATTCGATCAGTTTTCTGATTCTGTGCATGTCTGCGTAATGATAAAACAAAATGCAATCCGCTGTCTCACCGTCACGGCCAGCGCGACCACTTTCCTGATAATAGCCTTCTATGGATTTTGGTAAGGCTGCGTGTATCACAAAGCGCACGTTTGGTTTGTCAATGCCCATTCCGAAGGCTGTAGTCGCACATATGACGTGTATCTGGAAAGAAAAAAACAATGTATGTATGTATATGCGATGTTATTCAACATTATATATATATATATATATATATATATATATATATATATATATATATAATGTTGAATATATATATACATATTAATATTTCAAGAAAATAAATATAATTGAAATGTGCGAGCCATTAACAAAAAAGTGTAAGCGAGGCTTCGTAGAAGCTTGGCTTGAACATGATCAATATAAGTCTTGGATACGGAAAGTTCCGTCTAATGATAATTTTTTTCATTGTACAATATGCAATAAAGATTTTTCTTGCAACACGCGCATTTCAAGACATGCGGATACTGTGTGTCACAAGAATAATGTAAAAAGTACATCTGATGAAATAAGTGACAATGTAAATGTAGAAAAAAAAATTTCTAACCCAAGAAAATTTCGAAAACAATGGTTAGATATTAAGCAATTTCAACCATGGTTACGCGAATCATCAGATGATGAAAAAATGTGTTTTTGCTCATTTTGTGAAATATATTTAACAGCTAATTTGTCAAATATTTATCGTCACGCAGAATCCGTTGCACATGTAACAATTGCTACACAAAAAAATATAGAAAGAGAGTGTTAGGTCTGTCACGAGATACTTTAGTATACGGGATGACGGGGATAAGATGAGAGATCGATGCAACAGGGTACACGAAGCCGAGACAGATATATGTGCAGTAACTATAGTTTTAATGTCGGACTAAATACAATAGGTCATAGCGTGACCGTGCTCGGGCGGGGACTGATTCGGGACCGGTAGCTTGTGCCCCTCCACAGTGCGGCGTGACCACAGCGCCGGATAGCGTCGGTATCGATACCCAACATCTCCCCCCTTGGGAAGTTACCGCTGAAAATAACTTTTAGCGGATGGATCCAAGATTAATCTTTTCGGAGCCGTCCGATTACGAGCGGGTCTAGCCGGTGTCGACTGGTTTACAGGAGGGTTAGGTTCCTGAATGACTGGGGTCTGGGCTGCAGGGGATGCAGCCGGCTGGTGATCAGCTTCCAAAGTAGGAGGCGTTTCCGGCGTGGGCGGCTGTAGGAGCGACCAGTCGTCCACAAGACTCTCGGGCCGGATTGACGGGTCGGAACCTCCCTTCCAGATATGATTGATGTGACGGTCAATGACTCTTCCGTCTTCAAGGCGTACAGAGTAGCGAGTTTGTGATAGTACTTTATGAATAACGCCCTGTTCTCTTTTGTCCTTGCGAGTAAGGACTATTAAGCGGTCGCCCAACGTTAGGTAACGGGGTCGGGCGCCATGATGTTTCAAGAACTGCTTCTCCATGGCTAGCTGTTTCTCGGCAAAGGCTGGTGGAGCAGGCTCATGAGTCTCAGGCTTCGGGAGCAATTTCGAGAACGGGGAGTTCATTCGACGTCCGAACAAGAGCTCTGCAGGAGACTTTCCTGAGGGCGATTCTGAGCATGGAGTGTAACGGTAGCTGTGCAGAAAATCAAACAGCTGTCTCTTCCAATCAGTCGGGTCCTTGGCGATGGCCCTTTTTACCGTGTCCACCATCCTCTCAGCCTGGCCGTTCGATTGCGGGTGGTTGACCGCAGCCAGGAGGTGGGAGATCTGCATTTCCTTGCAGAAAACAGCGAATAGTTCTGATGTGAACTGTGTTCCATGGTCGGTGACGAGCACATCTGGTGGTCCGAACCTGGAAAAGAATTCACGACACAAATCGACAGTGCGGGCTGCAGAGATCGTGGGTGTAATTGCCACGTCTAAAAACTTGGAGTAAGCGTCTACAAAAATGAGTAGATACTGCCCTTCAATTGGACCAGCGAAGTCGATGTGGACGCGTTCCATTGGTCGGGACGGAGCAGGCCATGGATCTAGTGGTACTTTGATTGGGAGTTTCTGGTTCAGCGCACAGGCGTCACATTGACGTACAAGGTGTTCAATGTCGTCGGACATTTTCGGCCAGTACACGAATTTTCGAGCTAACTGCTTTGTCCTTCTAATGCCGGGATGGCCCTTGTGAAGAGCTGCTAGAATTGTTGGCCTGAGAACTTCTGGGATGACCACTCTGTCTCCGAAAAGTAAGGTGTCATCAACGATACTGAGGTCTTCTGAGCGTCTTTTAAAATGTTCTAGTGACTCCGAAATTTCTTTTGTCCTCCAATCTTCACTGATGGCTTGGAAAACCGAACGTAAGAGAGTATCTTCCTTTGTTGCTTTCTTCAGATTATTCCGGAGTTCCTTACCAAAAAAGTCTATTGATCGATTTTTTAACTGGAGAAGCTCCGATTCCATTGCTTGGATGCAAGCTACTTGGAGTTCCTCCGCGTTGTCACGACGAAATTTGTCGATCAAACGAGATAGGGCATCGGCATGACCAAAATCTTGGGTGCGGATAAACTCTATCTTGAAGTCGTAGCCCATGAGTCGCAGTGCCCAACGTTTGAGCCTAGCTGCTGTAGTAGCTTTAAGTCCCTTGGTGTTCTCAGTTTGCAGTAGGGCCACGAGGGGTTTATGATCCGTTTGGAGTATAAATCTTCTTCCCCAGACGAATTTATGGAATCGTTCGACGGCTGTGACGAGCGCGAGGGCCTCTTTTTCGAGCTGGGAGTAGTTCCTTTGAGCGTCGGTGAGGCTCTGCGACATATGGTAGACTGCACGCTCATGGCCGTTTGAGTCTCGTTGAAGAAGAACGGCGCCAATTCCAGTGGCACATGCATCTGCTGCCACTATCAGCGTTTTCGATGGATCGTAGTGATCCAGCAGGAGAGGGCTGAGCATGACCTTCTTGATTTGATTGAAAGCGAGATCATGAGTCTGGTCCCATGACCATGTGCGATTTTTCGTGTGAGATCTTCAAGTGGCTGTTTCATTTCATGTAGATGAGGGATGAATTTGCCATAATGATTCACCATTCCTAGGAAGCTTTGTACCTCCGGAACCGAGATAGGCTTTGGCATGCTCGCTATGGCACTGGTTGCTTCTGGATCAGCTGATATGTCATGCGCATTCACGATTGAGCCTAGGTATTTGATTTCTTCCAGGCCAAAGCGACATTTTTCGGCTCTGAGTCTCCATCCTCTATCTTGCAGGCGTTGGAGAGTTTTGAACAGACGCTCGTCATGCTCTTTGCGAGTACGGCCTCTGACTATGACGTCATCAAAATATGCGGACACTCCTTCGAGACCTTCGAGTGTGTCGTCCATAGCTTGTTGAAAATCAGCCGGTGCTGTTTTGAGGCCGAACGGTTCTCGAGTATACCTGTAAAGTCCAAATGGTGTTACTATAGTAGCGATCTCACGGTGATCTTTGTCAATTTCGAGCTGGAAAAATGCGTCACTAAGATCCAGTACGCTGAAATAACGATTTCCGTTAAGTTTTGCATTGATGTTATCAACAGTAGGCAGGGGGTGGCTGTTGCTGATTAAAACGCTGTTGACACCTGTCGAGTAGTCCCACATAGGCGTATCTTGCCATTCTGCTTCTTTGCGATGACGATAGGCGATGTCCAGTTGGAAGTTGCTACCGATTCAATGATGCCAAGAGATTCGAGCCGTTTCAATTCTTCTGCGAGTAGAGCTTCCATCGCATACGGGATCTGTCTACATTTTGACTGGACTGGACGAGCGTCGCTGGCAATATTAAACTTCACTTTGAAATTGCTACAAGTTCCCAAATCGTCGGCGAATAAAGTCGGAAAGTGTTGAAGGACGTCCTCGAGGTAAACGTTGTGTTGTGCTGTGACCCCCTGGTCACTCTTCAAGAGGTTAGGTGTGACCCCCTGATCACTCTTCAAGAAGTTAGGCGGCTGTGCGTACATCTGGTGCACGCTTGATGCCCCTGATGTCGGCGAGGTTGCGGGCTGTGAGTCTAACGCGGGACTGCCCGGATGCAGCTCGGATAACGGCGTTGACCACAAGTTAAGGCTATCGATGGCGTTAAAACCGAATAGGTTAACTCCGTTGCGCGACGCGACATTAATATAAACTTTACCTTCGCGGCCGAGTGCCTCGGATCGTACAGTAGAATCTGCCGATAATGTCAAGTTCACTCCCGCCGCACAGTGGGGCAAAGTGACTTTTTTTGTTCATTTTAACGTGGAAGGCGCAAAAATGGACCAATCATGACGTTTTTTTTTTTAAATACAGCTAATTGAATTTTCCACAAAATACTCTGGCCAGATTTTTGAAAAAAATGTTGTTGTATTTTGTTTATTTACAATTACGTGCAAAAACTCGGAATTCTTCAGTTAAGTCTTCGACCCTTCTGAGTAATGACATTATATTTCTATGCAAATCAGTATATTAAGGTTATGTGATTAATTGAACAAGGAAATGCCTCAAATTTAACGAAATTCGAAGTTCAATATGGCAAAAAATTTTTCGAGATTTTGATGGAAATAGGTTTAGAATGTTCAAAAATGTCGAAAAATCTTAAAAACTATGAGGAAACAATATGCAAGTTTCTACTTGCACACTTTTTTATTCTATATTTTGTATTTTTTTATTTTATTTTATATTTTTTAATTTTTTTTAATTTTTAATTTTTTATTTGTTATTAACGTAAATTATTACGTTGAAAATTATTATCATAATTTTGATGGATGGATAAATGGATGGATGGATAGATGGGTGGATGGGTGATTCAGTTATTTTTATCATTTCATTCTCATATAATTTATTATGATTGTATCAGCTCAGTAGCTTCTGGAAGCAAGTCCAGATCCTTCTTCGTTATTTCTTTTCTCAGGCTCGAAATGTAAGGGTCCGATGAAACTAAAAGAAATGCATAAGATCCTCATTCGTATCCAATCGAGAGGTTTTTCGAGTTCTCTCCTCTCTTCCTCTTTTTATATCCTTATTCCTCGCTTCTTGAGCATCTTCTGATAAATGTCCACTTGGAATCACAAGTGAGTCCAAAATATCAGCTCCATGGATGAGAACCTTATGCATAGAAGCTGGCATATAATACCAGCTATATTTTTCGACGTATTGTCTTGCAGTTTCGAATGAAAACTCCTTAAATTTCGTTGTATCAATTTCTTTTCCAGATGACAATATTTGAAGAATGACTGTTCGTTTATCGGCTAAGGCCGGAAAGCCTTATCCTCCTTACACGATGCTAGTGGACTGTATTAAAGTGATTTCACTTAATATAACAACACGTTTATTATAGTCACATACAAATTTCAATTGCGCAAAGCAAGCGCTATGCACCTTCTCGCGTAACAAGTGTAAACGCCGAACCAACGCGGTATAACAAGTTACGGATACGTTAGCGATCTTTTCGATATACGCACGCATGACTCTCTGCCAGCAGCTCGCGCCTCGCTCCCTTTTCGCTCCTCTCCCCCCCGCGGCCTCTTCGGAGTTGAGCGGGGCGGAGAGGTAAACTCAGCAGATCTTTCCGCGTGGTGTCGACACGAACAATGACGTACAATCTTCTCAAAATTTCCTCATCAAAACCAGTTATTCTTGCTATTATCTCATAATTGCGGAAAAACTTTCAAGCTGTATTCCCGTCATTGGTTGACCCACTACCTTGTTTCACAGAATCGACTAGCAGACCCAACTCTCTACGGATATCATCTTGTATTCGTTTCTTATTTTTTTCAAGTGATTCTTTGTCTTCCTTTTCTCTTGCTATCCATTCTTAAAAGATAATCTGTATGATACATGTAGGATACATTCCATGAACCTTATCCAACAATGCAAATTCTGCAATCCAAATTGATGCGCGGATAAATCGACTGCCTTTTTCAACAGCAGGTCTAACTTGTTCATTTCTGATGGTGTAGCCTTGCACACAACACATACACTAGCAGATGATGTATTTGTTATCACCTGCACTATTTTACCATCTACCATCGTACAAATTAATGTGTGACCCACAAGAATGATCTTTCCACATATATACAATTTTGTTGATATTAAAGATTCAATTTGTTTAAATATATCTTCCATTTCAAATTTGATTTTTCTTTAGATTCCTTGACGAAATCGAATTTTATCGGTCTACAGTATTTCGTCGAAGAAGTACGAGAGTTTTGCCATATTACACTTTTTTTCTGATCTTTCTCATCAATTTCAATACGTATTGGTACTGTCGATAACATGAAAGCACTCTCGTCGCTGTTATTCAAATCGTTATAGTGCTGCTTATAACAATTAAATCCTGAACAACCATCACCACCATATTTGGATATCATCGTGAAATTACTTCTATTGCTATTCAAAATAGCTTGACTTATCTTTTCTATTTTCATCATTCTTTGAACCGTATGATCAAGAAGATCTTGAAGAGCAAGCAATACAAGCACCATTTTCTGATATTTGAATTGGAGGATAACACTCGGTCTTTGCAGAGGTCACTGACTTGTATGATGGTAAACATCACAGTTTTTCTCCTTCAATTTTCCCCTTATCAATTCATATTGTGCTTTCGACAACTTAGCATCAACCAGTAAGGCAAGTGCTTCTGCGGACGTGAACTTCATGATTCCATGTGAGCAATCTTGCTTCTCATGCGTATTATCACCCTCAGACTTTCGTAATTTAGATTTGACATACTTCAAGCATTTCTGAAGGAGGAATATCGTGCAGTGCCTTTTCAATTCTCCTTTTTTGTGTGCTTTTGGAGCACTCCCCGAAACTTTTCAACTCTCGATTTGTCTCACTAATTGCTGATACAACGAAATCAGAGTCCAACCACAACTCATTGTCGCTTAAGAATTTATTTTTATTGTAGAAAGAACTTTTGAGTTTCGAACAAAAACCACTGACAAAATACTGTTACGTCCAACCCCAGGATTAGGATAAGAAAAACTGGAAAGCGAAGGAAAGGCTAACCAGAGGGGTCGGGGTAAGGAAGGACGCAACCAGAAGCTTAAGAATATCGCTCGCAGGTACACGCTATGAGACGCGTGGCGCGAGCCCGAACGCACTTTTCAATGGCTCCGGAAGGGTCAACGTCCGTGGAGACGGTAGGACGCCTTCCGTGAGCGGTGCGATCGTCGGTCCTCTTTTAAGTCAGGGAATTTAATCCCTTTAACTTAGGATCGGACCTCGTGCGGTTTCGAGAGAGGGAATAGTGGTGGGTGAGGTCTTAAATTATAATGAATGCAGATTGGAGTCAATGTTTAACATAACACAAATATTTATTACGATAATATAACTAGGTAAACAATAAGTGAGAATTAAAGCAAATAAAATTGAATACATTTATAAGTGTGAATGTCGGATGCGTGTGTGTCATGAGTGAGTATTATTCTCGCGGGTGTTACATAAATGCGGGGGTGATCGGGCAGGATTTGAAAGGGGAACCTATTTGAAAATAAACATCCTGCCCGCTATTACTACAATTAGTTCAAGAATGGGGTTACATGGAATTAATTAAAATATGTGTGTGGTGTGTAAGTGTATCTAAATTAAAATATAAAGAGATGATCGGGGTAAAAACGGTGAGATAAGAGTTTAACAAATAATTATAAACTATGGGTAAGGGTAAGGTATATGTATGTTAAATAATTTTGCGGTGTGATTCTAATCCAGAGTAACCACCTCGGGATCGAGGTCCTCGAGATCGAGAGTCGAAGCGGTCGAGGAGGTCGGGGACGGACTTCGGGAAGAGGAGGGGGAACCGGGAGGTTCAAGCAGGGTGGCGGGGTCGCGGTTGACCCGGACAACGTGAAATGGGGCCACGCGACAAACAGGGCGAGAAGAGGTGGGGAAGGGACGAGATGGTAAAACGATAGGCCGAGGTGGAACGACAGGGCGACGCTCCTGCGAGAACAGGGTTCCTCCGAAAAGCCCGGTAGAGCCGGTGGAATGGCGAGACACGAAGGACTTGCGCTAATTCGTGCCTTTTCTAATTTCCTTCGCGCTTGTTGCTTCCGACGATCATGTTCGTGTTTTACGGCCCTTCGAGATTTCTTAAAGGGGGGACCGCGGGAATCCACTATAAGTTAATTCCTCGTTAATTGTTTTAAAACCATTAACCGCGGCGAAGTCGACTCGGTTTGGAAGGGTTGAAATTGAAGACAGAGGATCTGTTGAGGTTCCCAGCAGTGAATAGAAAGGAGACTACTCCGAGCCCGCCGATAAATCAGCTAACTCAGGAATACCAGATTACTCCGAGCCCGCCGATTAATCAGCTAACTCAGGAATAATATAGAAAAGATTACTCCGAGCCCGCCGATAAATCAGCTAACTCAGGAATAATATAGAAAAGATTACTCCGAGCCCGCCGATAAATCAGCTAACTCAGGAATACCATACATTACTCCGAGCCCGCCGATTAATCAGCTAACTCAGGAATAATATAGAGAAAGAGATTGAAGGGTTAGAAGGATTAATGTTTAAGGTTTATGGATTGAGGTTTAACCGAGAGAACTTCTGGACACTAAAGTGAGGATAAGTAAAGAAGTGAATATACGACTTACTACTTGATGAGTTTGATGACACCGTTGATGACTGCGCGTCGAAATGACCCTTGGTAGAGGGAATAGACGGAATCAGTTGTATGCGGTCAGATGTGTTGCACTGACTCTAACGACAAGTGTTGAATCGTGACTTAAAAGCGGAAGATATCACGATTGTAAAGGCTGAGGAAAACACGAGACTAAGCTTGGGAGGCTTGAAAAGACTCAGAAGCTTTGAGAGGGAGAGTGCCGCAATGTCGGGGTTTATATAGGAAAATGTAAGGAATGGAAGGGGTGGATTTCATGTGGGGTGTGTCTGGTTTTCATTTTTGGGACTTTTGGTTGGTGGGATTCTTCTAATTTTTATCTAGAGGATTTCTTATTGGCCGAGACGTTTCTCACCCAAGAGCCAGATCTTAAGTTTTCGCCTATCCTAGAAGTTAGAGACGGTTATCGATTTTTCCGGTTTTCCACTGGTGGGTCCCCTCGTAAGGCCCCCACTGTCTAGTTGGGGGTGTAACAACATCGCTTCTTCCAGTGACTCATTTGTTATCGATTACCGCCGATTCTCTTTTATTAGGGTCCCTTATCTCGCGGTCCCTGTTTTCAGTATCAACAGACAAAGGTATTTTATCCAATCTTTATTGCAGCTTTATCGCAAACAGGAAATTCCACCACGTGCTCTTACGGATTCTAAAAGCACGTTTGGATCTTGTCTCTGTTTGTCGGGACATTCCGCGGCCAACTTTGGGCTAGTCGCGTGATGCGATAAGGATCCTAACCAAATTCTGCATGAGATTAAGGCTCTCCTCGGCGCGTCGTGTCGCCGGGTTTATATGCTATGGGCTAGACAAAATTGATAAAACCGATCACGTATGTCCTGTCTGTCGGTAGTTTGTCATCTGGAAGGTTGCTTTTAGTTGCCCAACCAAATAGGCATTTTGGTCATAAAAGATGGAATGCGAGGGGATCAAGGCTCACTCCCCGATCGATAACCGTCCAACCATGCACTTTCGAGTCCCAGCGAGATTTTGATGCCGTTTCGAGAACAAATGAGCTGTGGCTCTGAAATTTCTGTCTGAGGTTCTCTACCACAACAACTATTTTTAGGAATGAGGGAGATTATTTCACTATCATTTGTTTTCCGGAACAAACGACTGTTAGAAACTCGTGGGACACGAAAGGGCATGGATCAAATAGAGATAATTTTTGTCTTTTCACTTGCTTTTGCTTTATATTGTTAATCAGTGTTTCATTAGTTCATAAACAGTCCAGAAATTGACTCGCTATTTAACATCGTCCTTTCGTAAGTAAGAACAATCAATGAATCAAGTTTTTCTTTCATACGTTTGAATATTTGTAATTATTACATTTGAATATCAGTTATATATTAGGTATTTAATTTTCAGTATTATTGAAAAATGGATCTCATAAGAGTTTCGAATCGTGAATTATTCAACATATTCATTGATTCACTTGACAACGACTTTTCTTCCTTGAAAAACAGAGTCTCTGATATAGTCATTAAGTACTTGAATGAAAAATTCAACTTGAACTCGACCACATGTAAGTTGGTGTCACAAAAGTTGAGAAAGTATTTTGTCAGTGGTTTTTGTTCGAAACTCAAAAGTTCTTTCTACAATAAAAATAAATTCTTAAGCGACAATGAGTTGTGGTTGGACTCTGATTTCGTTGTATCAGCAATTAGTGAGACAAATCGAGAGTTGAAAAGTTTCGGGGAGTGCTCCAAAAGCACACAAAAAAGGAGAATTGGAAAAGGCACTGCACGATATTCCTCCTTCAGAAATGCTTGAAGTATGTCAATCTAAATTACGAAAGTCTGAGAGGTGATAATACGCATGAGAAGCAAGATTGCTCACATGGAATCATGGAAGTTCACGTCGCAGAAGCACTTGCCTTACTGGTTGATGCTAAGTTGTCGAAAGCACAATATGAATTGATAAGGGGAAAATTGGAAGGAGAAAAACTGTGATGTTTTACCATCATACAAGTCAGTGACCCCTGCAAAGACCGAGTGTTATTCCTCCAATTCAAATATCAGAAAATGGTGCTTGTATTGCTTGCTCTTCAAGATCTTCTTGATCATACGGTTCAAAGAATGATGAAAATAGAAAGATAAGTCAAGCTATTTTGAATAGCAATAGAAGTAATTTCACGATGATATCCAAATATGGTGGTGATGGTTGTTCAGGATTTACTTGTTATAAGCAGCACTATAACGATTTGAATAACAGCGACGAGAGTGCTTTCATGTTATCGACAGTACCAATACGTATTGAAATTGATGAGAAAGATCAGAAAAAAAGTGTAATATGGCAAAACTCTCGTACTTCTTCGACGAATACATGTAGACCGATAAAATTCGATTTCGTCAAGGAATCTAAAGAAAAAATCAAATTTGAAATGGAAGATATATTTAACCAAATTGAATCTTAATATCAACAAAATTGTATATATGTGGAAAGATCATTCTTGTGGGTCACACATTAATTTGTACGATGGTAGATGGTAAAATAGTGCAGGTGATAACGAATACATCATCTGCTAGTGTATGTGTTGTGTGCAAGGCTACACCATCAGAAATGAACAAGTTAGACCTGCTGTGAAAAAGGCAGTCGATTTATCCGCGCATCAATTGGATTGCAGAATTTGCATTGTTGGATAAGGTTCATGGAATGTATCCTACATGTATCATACAGATTATCTTTTAAGAAATGGATAGCAAGAGAAAAGGAAGACAAAGAATCACTTGAAAAAAATAAGAAACGAATACAAGATGATATCCGTAGAGAGTTGGGTCTGCTAGTCGATTCTGTGAAACAAGGTAGTGGGTCAACCAATGACGGGAATACAGCTTGAAAGTTTTTCCGCAATTATGAGATAATAGCAAGAATAACTGGTTTTGATGAGGAAATTTGAGAAGATTGTACGTCATTCTTCAAATATTGTCATCTGGAAAAGAAATTGATACAACGAAATTTAAGGAGTTTTCATTCGAAACTGCAAGACAATACGTCGAAAATATAGCTGGTATTATATGCCAGCTTCTATGCATAAGGTTCTCATCCATGGAGCTGATATTTTGGACTCACTTGTGATTCCAAGTGGACATTTATCAGAAGATGCTCAAGAAGCGAGGAATAAGGATATAAAAAGAGGAAGAGAGGAGAGAACTCGAAAAACCTCTCGATTGGATACGAATGAGGATCTTATGCATTTTCTTTAGTTTCATCGGACCCTTACATTTCGAGCCTGAGAAAAGAAATAACGAAGAAGGATCTGGACTTGCTTCCAGAAGCTACTGAGCTGATACAATCATAATAAATTATATGAGAATGAAATGATAAAAATAACTGAATCACCCATCCACCCATCTATCCATCCATCCATTTATCCATCCATCAAATTATGATAATAATTTTCAACGTAATAATTTACGTTAATAACAAATAAAAATTAAAAATTAAAAAAAATTAAAAAATATAAAATAAAATAAAAAAATACAAAATATAGAATAAAAAAGTGTGCAAGTAGAAACTTGCATATTGTTTCCTCATAGTTTTTAAGATTTTTCGACATTTTTGAACATTCTAAACCTATTTCCATCAAAATCTCGAAAAATTTTTTGCCATATTGAACTTCGAATTTCGTTAAATTTGAGGCATTTCCTTGTTCAATTAATCACATAACCTTAATATACTGATTTGCATAGAAATATAATGTCATTACTCAGAAGGGTCGAAGACTTAACTGAAGAATTCCGAGTTTTTGCACGTAATTGTAAATAAACAACAACAACAACATTTTTTTCAAAATCTGGCCAGAGTATTTTGTGGAAAATTCAATTAGCTGTATTTAAAAAAAAAAACGTCATGATTGGTCCATTTTTGCGCCTTCCACGTTAAAATGAACAAAAAAGTCACTTTTGCCCCACTGTGCGCCGGCGTGTTCAACGGTATCGCTCGATACTAATTTTGGCGAACCGATACGAATCCAGTCTTCTTTACCGATTACCGTAATATCTGATCCGGTATCGTATTGTAGTGTCACTGTTTTGCCGAGTAGTGACGTCTCACAGTGCGGCCGAAGCCCGCATTGTGCGGCCAAAAGTCGAAAATAAAGTTTCTAGTTGGGGAATTTGAACTGTTGGATTGGCTAGAGAAATATCCCAAGGGTCAAAATCCGTTAGTATTAGGGTCAGATCCCTTATAATGTTTTAAAAATAAATACAAAGGCGACCTTCGCTCGAGCAACATCTGGCGCGCACGCAGGAGAAAAAGCAAGCTTGTGTTTGAAGAGTTATAAAATTTCGTAGAGTTTACCGATTTAACTTTAACAAAATGGAATCAACTCGTGAAAGTAAGTAGAATATAATTGTGTTTATTAGAATACTCAATATTTTTATAGAAAATAGTAATAAGGTAATAAACTTTTACGTTAATTTTACGTTATAAAACTAAAAAGAAATTTAGTTTTGAAGAAAAAAGTTTAATAATGCTGCAAAATTCTGTCATCTAACATATTGGACATGAAAGGTGAAACTATTATCTATAAAATAAAACAAAATTCACCTGCCTTTAAGTGCCTAACGAGTTTTTATGCAGCTTTTTGTAAAAAAGAAACAGAAAATGTTATTTTGGCGTAACTAAAAGAGGTATAAATAATTTTTTCGTCCACTTGGATAATTGTTTCAACTTTTTTTGAATGTATATGATGTATATGTAAGGTGATTTAGAATTTATACATAAAGGTATTATGTACTGAATAAAACAAAATTTTGCATTGATCCGTACATTTCCAGTTGCCGAAAGTTGCCTGTTAAACCGCTCAAATCTTTGTCCACAGAAACTATTAATTTATTATCACCTCCATCTGTAAATATTCAAAAAGAATATGAACAAGAAATGATTGAAAGTAGCTCGGCCTCTGAGTCAGGTACAGATGTAGAGGCTTACGACTCTTACGACAATGAAAACTTTTTCTTGTAATATAATTTTTTTCAGAGCCATAAATTTTTTACGTAGCTACGCGTAGGAAATATTTGTAAACGTAGAATTTAAGTGTATCTTATATAAAGTTTATTTATGCATATTACATTACAGTTCAAAACTCTTAATTTGTATATTACTATATTTAATTTAATAATAATTTTTGAGAAATTTTGAGGCCAAAAGTCGAAAAGTTAAGGGAACGATCTACAATTTCGTATTCGGGGGTTTTTGGGTCGCTGATTACGAATCCGTTATCAGAATTAAAAAATTCAAAATGCGGATCCAATATGGCGTCATGTTATACGAAAACACTTGTCAAAAATGAAAAAAATTTAGCAATTGGTCTAAACTTATTGTTTTGTGGTTATTAGGGTCTGTGATTACGAATTTATCAAAAATGAAAAATTCAAAATGGCGGAATGCAATGGCGATACAAAAATATTATTAAAATTAAATATAGTAATATACAAATTAAGAGTTTTGAACTGTAATGTAAATGCATAAATAAACTTTATATAAGATACACTTAATTCTAAATAAAACAATAAGTTTTAGACCAATTGCTAAATTTTTTTCATTTTTGACAAGTTTTTCGTATAACATGACGCCATATTGGATCCGCCATTTTGAATTTTTAATTCTGATAACGGATTCGTAATCAGCGACCCCAAAAACCCCCGAATACGAAATTGTAGATCGTTCCCTTAACTTTTCGACTTTTGGCCAAAATGCGGGCTTCGACCGCACTGTGCGTCTGCACGTATTGTCGTTTTACGTTTATCGGCCGCGGAGAGCGATTGAGACACGACACTTTTCGCAATCGCGGGGGACTCGGGCTGTCCTGGACGCTAGCAACACTTGAAACGTTTGAGCGACATACCTTCGCGATATGGCCCTTATCCGAAACACTTGTAACACACCGCTTCGCGGAAAGATCACTTTGCTCGCGGATGAGCGTCACCACAGCCATTGCATTTACTTGCGGATGATGGCTTGGCTTTCGACGTGTCCACTTCCGGTGTAGATTCCGATATGATGCTTTTTTCTCTTTGCGTTTCGATTGCGCGATATTTAACACGGAAATTGAGAATGCTTTTGTCGGGTTCTCGAGCGTTTTTAATCCCGACGCGATGTTCATATAAGCTTCGAGCTCGGCGACGACATCCTTAAGAGACGCGGCTTGGTTCTTCTCGATGACGCGAAGCGCGATCTTCTTTAGTTCGTCGTTATCACTAGAGAAACAGAACGATTGCAGCAACAATAGGATACGAAGATTATCGTCAGTCAGTTTGAAACGGTCGAAATCGGCAGCATGACGATTGATACGATCTAGATGTTCGTAATCGGGGTCGATCTGTCGTAACGATAATTAAGTATTTCTATGCGACGACGAGTAATAGGAATCTTGTCGCGGAAGAGTTTCTTTAATGTCGTTATAGAA
>JASTWL010000794.1:0-79376 GCA_035220575.1 Temnothorax rugatulus | reverse complement strand
ACATGACCGCGTCTAAGCGAGGTACACGAAATACGTGAACGGCGTCAATGCCAAGATCAGTCTCGCCGAATAGATACGGGCACGAGAGTCGCGCGGGGCGTACCGTCGAATTTTATCACCGAATACGTGATCGCGACCAAAGATACCGCGAGAATATTCACGAATTACTGAATCAAAATATCTATCGCGATCTCCAGGGTTTTCACGCGACGAGTACCGATTCCTGGCCACGAGACCATCCCGAAACCCTTCGCTCTCGGTCTCGATCGCTAACGCAATTACGAGATCTCAAGTACGCGAATATTCTATACGAGAGCGTGGCCCGGAGGGCGGTGTCGTGGCTTACATTATCGCAAACTAATGCGAGGCAACCTCACCGGTACGACGCTCTCTCCAGGAGGCTCCTCCGCCGTCGTCAAAGTCGTCACGAAAAGGAACAAGCGCCAAGTGCGCAGCAGACTCGATCGGGAAGCGCTCAAGGAAACGGGCGTTCGCTCCCGAAGGTGGCTCACGAATGATCGCGGAAGTGCGCTCGATAGAGGCGTCGATCTAACGCCCCTAGCGGGACATGCGCGACCCTTCCGCGCGATAAGCGGACCAATTAGCGGTGAGCTCGCCGGCTCGCGAGGGAGCCGCCAGCGGGGTTATCGACCGTGGATTCGGCGGGGCGTTCGAACGTGCCCTTTGCGCTCGCGGGGTCCTTCCGGATTCCCTGATGCAACAGGCAAGGCGATGACTCCCGCGGTGTCCTCTGGCTTGACTCGGGGGCGGTGGCCATCCACCCCCAGAGTCCGTCTGGCCTCGGAGGACTGCAGGCATGGCCGGCGCCGGGCCCCTGCGATGCACAGGTTCGCCTGCCGTTGCTGGCGCGCAGCGCGCGCGTCTCACGTCGTCCCTCGCTCAAGTAGCGGTCCTCGTAATTCCGTTTATCATCCGGCTCTCCTTGTACTCCTCGTCATCTTCAGTGTGGCGTTGGAACTCCAACTCGACGGGGTGAGGCGCCACGCAATATCGCAAGAGAAAAAAAAACAATAATTAATATTCGAATCGCAACTTTAATACGCCCCTGGAGATCGAAGGTCGATTCGTGAGCCGTCCTCGGGCGCGCAATCCGCGCCTTGTGACGGCGGCGGAGCGCTGCCACGCCGCGGCGAAACCGCAACGTCACAACATATATATATATAGCTTACCCTAACGCCTAGCCTATAATTATTTCTTAAATTCTTGTCTTTTGTTTTCACTCCGCGAACATCTCTTTATATTTTAATTTAGATTCAAATACACCTACACACCGGACACATATTTAATTAAATTCATGTAACCTCAGTTCTAAGATCAATTGTAATAATAGCGGGCAGGATGTGCATTGAATAGGTTTCCCCTTCCAAGATCCTGCCCGATCACCTCCGCACTAATGTAACACCCGCGATGAATACACCTTACACATACATTTTCACTTTAAAATATCTCAATTCCCGGTTTAATTTGCCTACGTCTTACTTATTGTAATAGCGATAGTTTACTCAATTCAGAATAAATGTTTTATTTATGTTAAATATAAATTTCCATTTCATTTATTTTAAGACCTCACCCATCACTATTCCCTCTCTCGAAACCGCACGAGGTCCGATCCTAAGTTAAAGGGATTAAATTCCCAGACTTAAAAGAGGACCGACGATCGCACCGCTCACGGAAGGCGTCCTACCGTCTCCACGGACGTTGACCCTTCCGGAGCCATTGAAAAGTGCGTTCGGGCTCGCGCCACGCGTCTAGCGTGTACCTGCGAGCGATATTCTTAAGCTTCTGGTTGCGTCCTTCCTTACCTCGACCCCTCTGGTTAGCCTCTCCTTCGCTTCCCAGTTCTTCTTATCCTAATCCTGGGGTTGGACGTAACATATAGTTAGTTTATTTTTATTTAATCAATTTCCTTTTAATTTAATGTTATTAACGCGTTTACACTGAGCATACTCCACTTTCCGTTAGATCAGTAGATCAGAATGGATTTATATTACATGAGAAATCTCGTGATGGCTATATTAGCAATAAATAGTAATAAACAATCAATTGTAAGGATACTTGCATGAATTTAACGGTTTAATAATCATTTGTCCAAAATTCTAGAGTTCATTCATGTAGATAGGCTTTGTTACTAGGCGGCGGCTTAAGGCGGCCATTTCCTTGGTTAATTCATCATCTGTTTTACGAACGCGTTTTAACTCAACAGCTGTTTTATATTATGCGTGTGTTGTGACAGTTAGGTTAAAGAGTGATACTATATTTTAATATTGTTTTCAGGTGCTGTGCAGCAAGGCAAAAAAAGAAAAAAAAATTTATGCGGCGGAAACTTGTCGGTGATTGTGTCGTGAGACGTGACAGTGCCGACCGGTTCCCCAATAAAATGGAAGGAGGCCGGCCTAGTGCTCCTGCCGAAGGCGGGCAAACCTGCGGGTTCGCCGTCCGCCTACCGGCCCGTGTGCCTGCTGGACGAGGCAGGAAAGATATTCGAAAGAATAATAGCGGAGCGCCTCATCCAGCAACTGTCCCGAATGGGCAAGAAGGGACTCTCGGATGACCAATTCGGCTCCTGAGGGTCCTGAGGGTCAGGTTAGTGGAGTGTGGAATCCCACAGGGGTCCGTATTAGGGTCCCTGTTGTGGATTATAGCGTATGACCTGGTCCTCAGGACCCCCCTTCCCATAAGATGCTGGCTCTCGGGTTATGCCGACGACATATACCTGGGAGTCAACGGGGAGGATTGGCAGGGGCTATTTGGGCTGTCCAATGTGGCAGCAGCCTGCGTGGTGCGCTCAATTGAGAGACTGGGCCTAAAGGTGGCCCCACAAAAGACCCAAATGACTCTTTTCTTTAACTGAAGGAAGTGGAGCCCACCGCCAGAATGGTTCAGTCTCAGAGTGGAAGGAATTAAGATCCCGCCAACTCCTCAACTTAAGTACTTGGGGATGTGGCTGGACGGCGAACGCAAATTTGGCAAACACGTCGCCCGCATGGTCCCAAGGGCTGGACAGTCGCTAATAATCTGTCCAGGCTGTTGCCCAATCTGGGCAGGGCCGGCGGCCGCGTGCGTCGCCTCTACACGGCAACGGTCCACTCGGTGCTGCTATATGCAGCACCGATATGGTGGAGACAGGTGGGAGACAGCCCACCTCAGGAGAAAAATAGAGGCCGTTCAACGGATAATAGCCGTCAGGACCTCCAGAGCATATAGGACCGTTGCCCATGTAGGGGTGACCACCTTGGCGGGAATCCTCCCGGTACACCTCTTGGCGAGATATCACGCCGAGACGTACGAGATGGTGTGACAAACCAGAGAGAGGTTGGAGGAGGTCCCGCCAAGGATAAGGAGGGCGCTAAAGCAGGAAGCGTGGACGGCCCTCCTCCGCTACTGGAAAGATTGGGTAGTGTCACGTCTCACGACACAGTCGCCAGTAGGTTTCCGCCGCATAAAATTTTTTCTTTTCCATTGCCTTGCTGCACAGCACCTGAAAACAATATTAAAATATAATATCAGTATCTAACCTTGCAGCCGTACGCTGCGGGAAGGAGTCACGTGCACATTAAGATGCTCGAGGTAATGGTAAAAGGCGATAATGTTAGAGTCGCGCGATAGTTGACTTTATAGCATCGCGGCAATTAATAATATATTGTTTAGTTTCATTCTCGTATAGGAGTCATGCGGACTCTGCCCCGTTGGGCATAACTTTCGTTATATAAATATAAGATAATCGTTAGATGTAAGATTGCGAGCTTACACGCCCAATAGGCGGATAATAAATTAAGTTTTTCGCGTCGATTCCGGTTAATGACATTTATTTTCGGTTCCCACACATAATATGATCTTTTATTTTCGAGTCGCGTACGAATCGATAGCCAATCGCGACAAATCAGGGAACCACAACAATCTCCAGGAAAAAGTCACTTTAAACGACAAAGTGACACCTGGTACACTCAAGTATAGAGTCGGCGCCGTAAGAAGTACACGCGGTTAGAAACTCGGAAAGTAAGCGACTTTTCCGAGGAAAATGACATTGCGCCGAATGAACGACACCTGGTACACTCAAATATCAGGTCGGCGTCGTAATAGAGACACGCGTTCAAAAGTTCGAAACGCGAGCGACTTCTCCGAGGAAAGGAGTGTTATTCCGCAGAATTAGGACCTGGTGCACGCGACTATAGGGTCGGCGTCACAATGAGCACATGCCTTTGCAAAACCGCGACACGAGCGACTTCCCCGAGGAAAAGCGCGAATAATAAAGACAGGCAAACCTGGGGCACGTGCCCATAAGGTCGGCGTCAATGAGTGAGCAGCGAAAGGTAAAATCGACACCTAGACGTCCTCCACGGGAACGAGACACAGAGAGGGGTCTACCAGGTCCCGAGGATGACAACCTGGAGGTCGGCGTCATCGGCCGACAACGTCGACGAGACGGAAACATCATCCACGGGGAAAAGGGGTAAAAACGGCACGAGAGTTGTTCCCCGGGACATGCGCATAGGTCGGCGTTGACGGCACGCAAAATCGGCGCGCCGCGACAACCTGGTGCAGCGGCGATAGAGGTAGGTCCCCATGTCGCGGTATACGCAAAACTTTCCCACTCCTACAGCGGGGAACGCCCCACAAGGAGAGAGCGAACTCCAATGCGCAGTCGTACTGGCGCAAGAGTGGGGATAAGACGTAGTGGGGGTAACGAGCGAGGTAGGGAGCCGAAGCGAGGCCCAGCACTCGTGGCAGTCTCTCGAACGAAACGGTAGCGACAACACGTATCTCCGAAGTATCTCGCGTACGCGAACTTAGTCTCCGGCGCGATCGAACGGTGTGCGGACACGGTTACACATTTCGTATAACAATCGGGAACGCCCGCGAAAAGCGTTACTTCTCGTTCAACAATAACGAGCGGTCCTGCGTGGCCATTAACCACAGTGATAATAAGCCGTTAGGCGTGAGCGACTTGTGCTCATTCACAACTGTAAATAACTTGGTGCATCGACGACTGAAATAAAGGAGAATTATTAGTTGGAATTCATCTCTAACAATTAATATAAATACTTACCTTCTACTTACCTTGTCCATCGGCGATGATCCTACAAAGTCCAGCGTTGATCTCGGTATGCGAATAGGCGAGGATCCGGGAAGTCAGCAGCGGCGGTGATCCATCACGAGGCGGGAACCTGAAAGAAGAAGAGAATTAGTATAATTATAATAAAGATAGAATTTCACGCGAATTTCTCGAAGTCTCGATCCATCGAAGTTCCGCGTTGCTCCTGGTATGCGGTAGTGCGAGGATCCTGAATGCAGCAGCGAGTATCAGCAATCCCAGCGGGAAACCTTTTTTTTTTTTTTTTACGCAGGAGAAATCTTCCATCACCGGGCCCACCACGGAGCGGCAGAGGCAACCAGTCACGAACGCCGATCGGGGAGCGCCCCGCCGCGTCCGAGGGATGACTACCGGTGACCCCCCTTTCGGGGGGAAGACCCCTCGCCACCGGGGTGGGACGAAGGAGTGCCGGATTCTACGGGTATACGTCTCCATTACGGGGGAAGCAGCGAGGAGGCAAGCCTCCCCCTACACGCCCCCAAGAGACGCAGGGACCCATAGCCTACCGGCTAAAACTCCTGCGAGCGACCCTGACACTGCAATATGTAGGGGGGGCCTCGGGAAACGCACTGATCACATCCGTAGGCCCCCCCTTGCGTCTCGCCTTTCGCGAGAAACTCTAATTTGTGACGGATGAGTGTCACCACCCTCATCCGCCACCCCTCCCTTCGGAGTTGCTTTCGCAGTGGACGAGCGGTGCACCCCGACCGCTCGCCCACCCCCCGGGCGAGAAGAGGACGAGGTGGTGACCTTATTCCTCCCCCTCTCGCGCCCCCTTGGGGGCGGGCGGACGCCGTGCCCCCGAAGACGAGGCTCGTCGGAACCCCGTCCCCGAAGGCCCGGCCCCCTGCCTTCGCGAGGCAGAGGGAGCGCATTTGGTGGAACCCCCGTAGGTGATTCCACCCGAGCCCCCTCTGACCCGCACCCTCCGCCGACTCGCTCAGCATAGAACAGCGGCGAGAGGGGAGACCTCCCCCTCTGTAGAGGTACCGGAGATCCCCCCTCTCGGCGCCCACCCCCTTCCTCTTAGTGCGACCCCCCGTCCCCCCCCCCCCCCCGACAAGATCAGCGCGCCCCGCATCCCGCGGGGGAACAAACCGACCTGTACAGTCGGGGAAATCCCAGCGGAAAACCTGAAATAAATTAAAGTTAAATTAACAAAGTTAATATCTTCGGAAATGAATATTACTCACCTTCTCGGTAGAATAGGCGAAACCGAGTGGCGACCGTGCGATAGGAGGACATCCGACGCAAATAGAGCTCCCATATACTACCGTCCGGTTACAACCTAACCATTATAAACTGTCACAACACACGCATAATATAAAACAGCTGTCGAGTTAAAACGCGTTCGTAAAACAGATGATGAATTAACCAAGGAAATGGCCGCCTTAAGCCGCCGCCTAGTAACAAAGCCTATCTTCATAAATGGACTCTAGAATCTTGGACAAACAATTATTGAACCGTTAAATTCCTTCAAATTATCTTTACAATCGATTGTTTATTACTATTTATTGCTAATATAGCCATCGCGAGATCCCCCATGTAATATAAATCCATTCTGATCTGCGGATCCAACGGAAAGTGGAGTATGCTCGGTATAGACGCGTTAATAAAATTAAATTAAAAGGAAATCGATTAAATAAAAATAAACTAACTATAGAAACATAATCTTTCACGCCTAAAGAACATTATTACAATAAATAATAATTGTTCCACGATGCCTTCACTATGCGTAACTGTTATAAACAATTAAAAATCTATTATCAGACCAAATTAATATGACTATTGGAGACACCATGAAAAGTTAAACAGCTTTCGTAAATAAATTATTTTCCTTTCTCTCAAAAGAAGCTAATTAACAATAAAATTTATTATGAAATCAATGATAAAAATAATTAATAAAACTACTATAATTACTCAGCAGAGCCTGTCAATTAATCCTACAAAAACTCTCACTTCATATTTCTTCTCAATTCTGAGATATAAATAAAACTTACGAAAATCCATAAAATACAAAAATTTTAAATACCTTAAAAGAAGATCCTCGACCCCCTGAATACAACAAAAGAAACCCCATCTCTCTATCTCTTACCGTTTCCGAGTTATAAATTATTAAAGTTTCACATCCGCCATTTTAAACTTTTTACCATTTGAACTTAGGAAGACCGAATCACTTTTATATTGATATTCTTGGTCCTTTATACATTTTGGCTATAATAAATTTCATTTTAGAACGAAAATTTTGACATCTAATTATTATGTTAAAAATGGAATCTTTCATGTCCTTA
This sequence comes from Temnothorax rugatulus, assembly GCA_035220575.1. NCBI lineage: Eukaryota > Metazoa > Arthropoda > Insecta > Hymenoptera > Formicidae > Temnothorax > Temnothorax rugatulus. Next base: position 71,972 of record JASTWL010000794.1, on the reverse strand, counting down.
AACATCAATAGCGCTAATCCCAACTTTCTATCTAAACAAATTAATAAACGATATTGAATATTCGCTTCACGAATCTGAGAAAGACTTATGTGACACACGTTAAAACAAGGATAGCTTAATACATTTGCCCTATGCATTAAATTAGCATACGGAGAATCTTATATGAATTATAATGAGTAAGACGAAGGACAGACTTATGTCACATACAATGAATAAAACGAGGATAGCCAATAAGACCCACAATAAAAATTAAAATAAAAATGAAAACAAATAGTTGAAGATAAAGCAATCATAGAAATGCATTCTTTTACAATTATGGAAGACTACTACATGAAAATAACAATTACTTCATTAACATTTTTAAAGAGGAATTGTTATAAACAATTAAAATAATATCATCACCCACCTTAACTGATCAGATGGTCAAAATCACCTTAAGGAACTAATTAACTTTCATATATAAAATATTTTCATATCTTTTAAAATAAATTAATTAACAACAAAAATTAATAACAATATAAAAACTAAAGGAGATCAACAAAAGCGATATAGTCACGTATAGGGAATGACAATTAGAATCATTTGATGGAAAAACATTTACTCAATAATTGTTTATTTTTGCAACTCACTTTTATAAACAATTTTAAATAAATTATTAATCATACTAACCAATATTTTTGACCTATACCCCGGATCACGTATAACAACCTTTATATAAGATAAATCTTTGTTATTCCATTAATAAAGGCTACACAAAATTCCAAAAAGAGACACACCCGGTATATGACGATTGGTCCCTATAATAACGGGTTTGCATATACTTATATATACACGTCTATGGTTCTTTGGGGACCGAGTTAAACAAATTAACATATCTCTTAAACTATAATAGCTAAAAATATGCCGTTAGTACGTACGACAAGCTTGAACCTGCCTCTTGAAAATCAGATATAAAACGTAATTTTTATCCAACCCCTACACTTAATTAATTAAAGAAACATTCACCCCCGATTATGCTGGGACACATGAGAGAAAAACGAAGAAGTATACATACGAACCTCACCAGCATACGTAGAGTCTGCATCAACGTCCCTATAAAAATAATACTAACTTTTATTTCTACAATTGTTTATTTACAAAATATTTATAACAATAAAATAAAGTGTCATATAAAGAAAATAATTTTATTGTAAAATCGAAACCCCATAATTAAAGAGAGCCTAATAATATTAACATATGAATTAAAAAGTGTCAAATTGTTTAATGAATAATTTGTTATTAACAAATAAACATATTAACAATAAAGTTTAATAACGCCATATTATAGTCCAACAAAAGTCTTGCAAAATCCTTTATATATCTCCCTATCAAATTCCTAATATAAAAATAACAAAATTCTATTTTACAAATATTTTAATTTCACTGATCAGCTATACTAATGAAAACCCTATTCAAGCCCTACCCGCATGAAAAATTATTAACATAATGTTAGAATCACTATTATTGCCGCTAACAACACTTTTATTATTATCATTATTATTTACATGTACTAAAATTAATATTAGAATTGACCGTTAAGTGCCGAAGCGTCACTCATGAACCTGAGAAGGATAAATTGTACTGCGCGTTATGTAGAAACACGAATCTGAGCGAGATGCGAATAGCGTGTAAGCCTATAGGGGGGGGGGGGGAGAGAGAGAGAGAGAGAGAGAGAGAGAGAGAGAGAGAGAGAGAGAGAGAGAGACGAGAGAGACGAGAGAGACGAGAGAGACGAGAGAGACGAGAGAGACGAGAGAGACGAGAGAGACGAGAGAGACGAGAGAGACGAGAGAGACGAGAGAGACGAGAGAGACGAGAGAGACGAGAGAGACGAGAGAGACGAGAGAGACGAGAGAGACGAGAGAGACGAGAGAGACGAGAGAGACGAGAGAGAGAGAGAGAGAGAGACGTATATGCCATAATGACTGTAAGACAAGGAGAGCAATACTTTTCATGCTTTAGACATACTTAATGATTTTAATTGTATAATTGAACTATTTTACTTTATGTAAAGTATGTCTAAGGTGAATATAATAATAATTATACACATATTTCCGTATTTCAGAATTAGATTATTAAAGGTTTCTTATACTTTGTTTTGTACTATTTCATGATATAATAATAAAAAGAGTATCGCTCTCATTATAAAATTGCTATTAAAATAAAAAATAGAAATAGGAGTCAGATGAATCACTGTATGACTCATGCGAGTGTAATCTAGTCCGCGCATAGAATGTAGCCATATATGGGCATGTCGAGGCGAAGCGAGCCGCATGACCATATAAGGAGAGAAAGTTAGAACAAAGTTTGATGACTCATTATAGTGCAAGTCTAGTTCTACCCTGGCTAGCGAGCCCTATTACCATATAAGGCAAAGAATTCAGAGACACCGCCCTATGACTCATTGCGATTTACCCCCACTACCATTTCCAGAAATGTATAAAAGCGTAAAATTTTCACCTCTCAGCGGAGAGTGTGGAACTGGTCAAGAAAGCAAACACATATCTCACTGTTCCACTCTTTTCCATAAAACCACTTGTATCGAAGTTCTGAAATAAAGACCACACTCTGGAGAAAAGAGTTAAACGCGTCATTGAATACTTACCTGATATCTTGATCAACTCCGAGGAGCCACAGCTCACATCGCCGAGAAGTCAGCTAATTATCCTGGGATTTCACTCCCTTAACCAGCGGAAGAAGGACCCATCAACAGACGCTCCGTCGGATCGAGCGATCGCATCACCCGGACGTCACAGTAGCAGACCCCCAACAAAAATGGGGAAGGAGGGTCGTTGAAGCCGTCCAGCCGGTGTTCGAGGAGTGGGTGGAGGGCGTTAGGCGAAGACGCCTCGTCTTCCATGCGGTGCAGGTAATAACGGGCCACGGATGCTTCGGCCAATACCTGCACCGCATCGGGAAAGAGCGCACCACGGGCTGCCACCATTGCCCGGAGGGGGCGGACACGGCGCAGCACACGCTGGAACATTGTCCAGCGTGGGCTGAGGAGCGCCGTGCCCTCCAGGCTGCGATAGGGGAGGAGCTCTCTCTCCCGGCCGTTGTAGCTGCGACGGCCGGAGTGGGGGAGGAAAGTAGAGAAAGATAGAGAGCGTTCGTCTCCTTCTGCGACAAGGTTATGTCGCGGAAGGAGGCGGACGAGAGGGTAAGGAGGGGAGAAGCCGCTCCTCCTCCCTCAAGCGGTGACGAGGACTAGACTAGGGAGATAAAAACTCCAGCCGAAGGGAATAGAGGGGAAAACAACAGGGACGGGGGGAGGGCTGCCCTCCGACGAGGGTGGCTCTCTCTTTCCCCCCTAAAAGTTCCTGGCATCGCCAGTTATATGGGTGTGTTCAAAATGGTTAGGGCGGGGATGGCACGGGGGTGGACGGAAGTCCGCCCCTCTGCTATCCCCTTTGTGCCGAGCAGGTCGGCGGAGGGAGCGGGTCGGAGGGCTCGGGCGAATTTCCCAAGGGGACTCCGCCACAAGCGCTCCCTTCGGCCCGCGATGGCAGGGGGCCGGGGTTTCGGGGTGGGGCTCCCGAGTTTTATCCCGGGGCCGCGGACCCCGCCTGTCCCTGAGGGGGCGCGAGAGGGGAAGAAACCCATTTCTTCGGAGGTGGGTACTCCTTCCCCCCTCGCCCGCTGCAAAAACAACTCCGGAGGGAGGGGTGGCGGATGAGGATGGTGGCACTCATCCGTCACAAATTAAAATAGCGATCGCCCAGGATTGGGGCGAGGTGCGGGGAGGCCCATTGATGTGATCATTGCGTTTCCCGGGGCCTCCCCAGCATCGCACAGTGTTAGGGTCATTCATGGGTGTTTTAGCCGGTAGGCTATGCGCGCGGGTAATCTCGCACGCATAGAATCCGGCACTCCCCCGCCCCGCCCTGGTGGTGGGAGGTCTTCCACCCGAAAGGGGGGCTACTGGTCAAATCCAGGGGGGTGGTGGCGCTCCCCGACTGGGGTCCATGACTGGTTGCCCTTAGGGCGCTCCCCGATTGGACCCCACGACTGGTTGCCGCCACACCTCCGTGGAGATTCCAGTAGTGGAAGATTTCACCCATGTAAAAAAAGGTTGGATCTTCCTCTAGGGGCCATTTGGGACTCGTCTGGGCCCTTTGGGGCCCGGTGAGGACCATCTGGTACGGGTTTTGCGAACTCGGAGTACCCGAGCACATCAGTACCGTAACCCGGGGCAGTCCTTGTGGCTGTTCTGGGTCGGGGAGTCCCTTTGGGGACTCGCGAGCGTTCCTTGGCCTCACGTATGGCGCGGGAGAGGTCCTCGCGGGCGGTTCGCCAAGCCTCTCCTGCCTCTTCCACGCTCACAGCCACGCGCCTCCCTGCGCGGGCTCTGAGCCGTGTCCTCTTGGCTCGGACGGAAGAGCGTCTTAAATCCGCCAGCTCTTCCGTCCACCAGTAGACGCATTTTTGTGAGGGGAGGGGACGAAGTCGGGGCATCGCCACGTCACAAGCCTGCGACATGGTTTTGACCAAATCCCCGACCTCTTTGTCAACTTCCTCCCCTCCTATTTCGTCTTCACCCTCCTTACACCATGTAAGTGCGGAGACCACTGCCTCGAAGCGGTGTCCGTCCATCTTCTTGAGGGCCCACCTCCGTCTCTGCCTGTTGGCGTTACGGCGGCTGGCGAGTACCTCTGGTGGGGTGGCCCGGACCGTCATCTCCAAGTACAGATAATCTGATAGAGTTTCTTGGTCCGTGACCACCCTCCAATAGCGTATTTCGCGGGCGACAGGAGGAGTGGTCCAAGTAAGGTCAACCACCCACGACCCCTGCCGCCGCACGCATGTACTCTCCCGGCCTGAGTTAATCAAGCTCAGACCGAGGCCCGCCGCCCACTCCTCCGTGAAGCGGCCCCTCCAATCGATTCGCGGGAAACCCCAAAGCGTTGACTTCGCATTGAAGTCCCTCGCGACCATGACCCGGCCGGACGAGCAAGCACGGACACAGTCCTCCAGCTCTAGCAGGAACCGCTCGTATCCGGCGCGGGACCAACTGGGAAGGGCATATCGATATATGCCACCACGGAGATGGGCCCCCACTCTACTATTACGTATTCCTCTCCTGCTCCTTTACGGACGCATGGAGGGGACGTAGACAGTGTCCTCCACGTGATCACAACGGAGCCCCTATTGTCCCCCGCCCAGCAGGGGTGATTTGGGACGCTATTGGGCTCCGCCGCGATCCCCAAACCACACCCGCGCTCCGCCAAGACCTGGCAGAATAAGTCCTGAGTTGCGCAGGCGTGGTTTAGGTTCGTTTGGAGGATCCGTAGGGCCATTACAAGTACCCTACGGAGTTTTCCACTCTACCCTCCTTGTTTTCCTCCGGGGGGTTGTCCCCCGTCTCCCTCAGCGCCTCCGTTTCCATTGGGGAGGTCTCCTCTTTCCCTCTATTCGTTACTTCGCAGGGTTGGGCTTCTGTCTCCATTTTCTCCGCTGGTCCTTGTTCCTGGGACTTCGCCTTTCCTCCTTTCTTTGTTTGGGGTCTTTGTTCTTTCCCGGCTCCCGATACGACCCCGGCTATAAGCCTTCCCCCCTGAGTGACCTTGAAGCCTGATACCTCCACGTCACTCATTTTCTTCGGCTTGGACTTGGACTTCTTTCCGTCCGTTGCCGCTGTGGGGGTTTTGTCAGCGGGTCTTCCCGCTGTCTTCCTCCCCTTGCTCTTCCTGCACCCCGTGCACGATGGCCCCTATTCAGTGCTCGTGGGGGAGCCTCTTGCTCTCACACACCGTGCACCTAACCGGGGCCTGACAATCGCGGGCCGGGTGGCCCTTGTCCTCGCAGCGGTAGCACGCCCCGGTTTGATCCGCCTCGTTGCGGCATGTCACCTGGGTGTGCCCCATCTCCAGGCACTTAAAGCACTGGAGTGTTCTTAACCGTGGATAAAAGATCCAGCATGACGATCTTCGCTGGCGACCACCCCAGTGTCACTTTGCTCTCCCTTGTCAGGAGATTCGCCACTGCCAACGGGCACTGGCCACCGCTGTGCAAAGCCCATTGGCCATCTTTCTGATCGGTCCTACCGAGACGCTAAAGGGGCTAGCTTTACCCTTGCTAGCCAGTGTTTCCCTAATTTCGGCTTCCGTCACGGATTCCTCGAATCCACTTAGCCTGATGTCGGCCATCATTGTCGGTCGGCCAATCCTGACTCCCTCCTTACCTTCCAGGGCTTTTGCCATCTTATTCGCGAGAGCGTCAGCCTTTTCGGCATTGCCCTGTCCAGTGATCTTTAGGCTGATCGCTCCCGTCGCGGTTCTTCTTACGCTCGGGACCTTCGAAATCCCTAGACTCTCCAGCTCTATCCTCCGTCTGACTATTCCCATGCACTCTGCATACTGCCCCTCGGGGCAAGTCAGCGTCATCGCCGCTGTGCGCGACACCCTCCTTTTCTTTTTGTCCCCCCCTTTCATTTGTTGAGAGGACGACGAGCTCTGTACCTTCTGCTTCCCTCCATTCTTGGGCTTCGCGGCGCTGTTCTTGCTAGAACTTGCGGTCGTTCCAGCCTCAGAACGAGGCTGGGTCTTTGTCCCAGTCTCTCCAGCTTTTCCTCCGCCTTTCTGCCTCTTCCCCACCACCTGGGTCCATTCCGCCTCGGTCGTGTTCCCGGCGGTGTTCGGTGTGACTCCTTCTCCCCGTACCTGGGACCTCGTTTTTGACGCGATCCTCGTGGGAACGGAGTTGGGGTTGACCTTCTGCCCAAGTACCTGCGACCAGTTTAACTCCGGTCGTCGTGGGAACGGGCTTTGCCGCTTGCGCAGCGGTTTTCGCCCCCTTACCTTTTTCCTTCTTGACTGAGGAAGTAGTCTCTCCCTCGTTCTTCCTTCCTTTCTTTCGAACTTTCAAGTTCAACTCGGCCATTTTGGCTGAGAGTCTGTCCTCCGTCTCCCTGGTTTTCTCGCTGATGATTTTGACCATCAGCGTGGCCAGGCGGGTTTCCATGCCCGGCTCGTTGGCTGGTCCCTCCTTCAGGGGGACGGTCGTTGCGGCGATCGGGGGGGACAGCCGGATCGATAATCCTGTTCTTCCCCTGTATGGAGGGTCTTACCGCCGCAGGCATTCCTTCGGCAGCTATCTCCTCCTCCAACACCTTGTTTCTCGAACTCTTGGATTGTGCTATCGGATTCATTTCCGCGTCATCCCCGGGTCTCATCGTGTCATTCCCTCCTCCGACGAGGTCTTCGTTATCCGAGGACGAAGGGAGTCTATTCATCCTCCTTTTTTTCGTAACTCTTCCCTTAACGTTTATTATTGAGGCCGAACTCCTTGTGTTCGGAGTCAGTTCAATTATATTGCCCCTCCTCTCCAGCTGCGCCTGCAGCCACTCCGTCCTCTGCCGCAGCTCTTGCAGCTCGCGCTGGTTGTCCAAGTGCTGTGCCCTCATCTCGTGCAGCGACACGAGTTCCTTCTCTTGAGCGGTTATTCGCTTTCTCAGCCGCTCCATTTCGACGTCCTTAGCCAAGCCTGTCGCCGGATCTTTGTATCGCTGCACCAACAGCGTCAGTGCAGCCTTGATCCTGGCCGCCGATTTATTCAGGCAGCCCCTGTACGCGCCCTGCAGAGTTCCTGACTTCTCGGCCACCAAATCGACGCCATTTATGGCCTCGAGTATGATCGACGGTAGTGTTGTAACCGGACACGCGGTGTACAATGTAAATATTCTGGAAAATGTACTCACTGGTACGTAGTTACGGTCGCCACTTCGTTTTAACGCGATTACGAAGAACGCTTGCCACCTCGGATGTCTTCCGGATGCTGCTATCACTTGTCGACTTAACTGCGTCGTCGTCGAAAGCGAATTTACAATTGAATTTACAATCTTTTCAGAATCGCGTAATTGTTATAAGGATGTTGGAATATGTAGGAAATTAACTTGTTTTTGTGTCAATTTAACAAATAACAAGAAATTATTATTATTTTTATACTGACGGATTACAATCGATCTCTTCGACTGACAGGCGGCCACGCCCCGATTGCATCACCTTTCTCGTCTCTTTAATATTTCGCTGTAATTTTAAGTGTGTCCGAAAATATTCACTCCCGGAACTTAATTAGCCTTTAATAAAGCTTAGTTGTTAACGATTTCGCTCGGATTACTTCCCTTTTCGCGGATGTCAAACGATTTCGCGGAACCTTGTCGCGCGTCGTCGACCCGTCGATTTATACAAGTATTATCCTGTATCGTTGATAATATCCGAAAATATTCACTCCCGGATCTTAATTAGCTTATAATTAAGCTACGCGGATAACGGTCGCGTCCGGATTACTTCCTTGCTCGCGGATGTCGAACGATTTCGCGGAGACTTTGTCGCACGATGTTGACCAGAAGAACCAAGATATGGTTAGATAAATGGCCAACGTCGATTGTCGCGTCTGCGCGGTGTTATTCTCTATACAATCGAAAGTTCCAAGATTCCGCCTCGTTTACATGAACTACGAGAGCGGGTCTTTCAAATGCTCAGTTATTATGCAGTTTCTATGATTGTTACTAAAAATACGTAAATTGTTAAATAATGACTCTATCGTCTTGAAAATAATTTTGTTATGTTACTACACTCTAGATTCCGGATGATAAATAATAATATTAGTGAGTTTGTTCGTTTTACCGCTTTTGCGTTTTTAGCTCCGCGGCGTCATCAAAAGTTAAATTTTAATCCCGAAACTGCGTAATCGCCGAGTTACACTCAGTCTTACTTTCTAAACACTATGGTTAATCAAAATAAGCCACACGCGATCCACCTCACTCACAAAATGGCGGCTGCTACCCTTTTGCGTCGATTTCGCGCAATATGCATTCTTACGTTCTTTATCATGTTAAACCTTTCTTATTATTCTCTATAACGCTATATTGCACGAGGTAAGTATTTTATCGCACTATTATTAATCTAACCTTTTATTTTCAGGTAACGCGCTCTAACTGGATCATCGTGGGATCTCATCGGTAAGTACATTAAAGGTAAGTATCTATGAATATGCTAAAATAAGGTAAGTTCGAACAGGTAAGTACGCGATAATCCACTCTTCTATCTTTTTACGCTTTTTCACTATCTTTCGCGTCCTGCTCGTTAATATAACGTAAAATAAAGCTAACTTTCACGAAATAATATATCATACGTTTTTATAGGTCATCTCAGTTCGCCTGGACTTACAATAGCCATCTCTACGTCATCATGGACCAATAGGAAAATAAAGAACTCTACTTTAAATCAAACTCAAATGAATAAAAATCTCTTGTTAACGAAATAAAATAACGTCTTTTTAGGCTTTCCCGTAGCCTTTGTCAAAACTATCTTTAAATGTCATCTCGCGCCTGCGGATATAATAACTATCTACTAAATTACGCACTTTTCGCGTTTCGCTATATAATATATAAACTTATCATCTAGATATTTCCGCGGTCACTTACTACGCGTTTCACCTCCGTTTATCTCCGCTATTGCCGCTACTTGCGGAATCTCCAGCTCTGCACTCTCCCTCAGAAGTCTCTCCAGCTCAGCCGTATCTGTCTCCTCGTTCGTCGTCTCCTTCGGCTGGCACTGCTCCTGCGTATCCCCGAATTGCTCAGGATTCCTCGCTGGTACGAGATAGGCGTGATCCATCTCGTTAACCGACATCTCCGGGATGTCCGCTGCTGCTCCTTCGTCCATCTGCTTCTGCGGCGTCAGGCTCGGCGTCGGGAACTCTGGCTGGATCTCCCCTCGAGTCTCTCTATCGTCAATCGAGACCGACGAAACCGGCGAAGATTTATCCGTCGGTTTCAGTGTCTCCGCCGGAGTGGTACTAAACTCGGCCATTGCCTTCATTTCCTCTCAATCCTCCTGTTATTGGAGAGATTTGCCGGTACCATGGCGTCTCTCACGAGCTTCAGTTCCTGCGCTCTCGTCACCAGCTCCTCCTGCGCCTTGCGGAGCTGTTTGAGGTAATAGTCCCCATACTCCGCCGGTCGTCCTTGGCCGCCCTCCGTCCGGACGCTGCTTATGATGGGACAGTTGTCCGTGCCCACCAATTGCGTCACCGACGATTTCGCCGATCCGAGAATTTCCCTCGCCTGATCGACCTCCTTCTTTGTCAACTGTTCAGGCCTAACTTCCTCGCGGGCTTGCACGTCCACGATTTCTACATCGTCCGACCCGGAAGTCCGCGATCTATCCTCCGCTTCCGAGCGAGACCTGCTCCCCCTCCTCGTCTTTGTCCTCGAGCGATCGCCCGAGCCCGACGAGACATTGGGTCCCCTCCTTTTTGGGAGAATCTTGACTCCCGGGAACCCTTGGAGCGCAGTTGCGCTTCTTTGGCGCTTAGTCTCCCGGTGTTCCTTGATGCGAAGAAGATTTTTCTTCGCTCTGGAGATGCCGGAGATCCCGGACCTGTTAGTCGCGCGGTCTTTGTCTCCTCCCTTCTCCTCCCCACTTCCTGAGCTCGTCTTTTGAAAGTTAACTGACATTTTGGTTTTAAACCCCAACCCGCCGCGGCTCGGGTTGCCCCTATGCCCCAGCCCCCCACCAGCAGTGGGGTGATTGAGGCTTTAACCCCTTACACGCCCACGGGCGAAGGGCATCAAGGCCCAGTCGCACCGTGGGTTTTCGGAGGTCCCGCAGCTCCGACCCTGCGGGCGCCGCGACGGGCGCCGCCACGCGGGGGGCCCCACGGACAAACAGGTACCGAGGGTGTCGCATACAAGGTCCTGCCCGCCGTGGCGACCAGCGTACAATCCTCAACCCAGGCCGAGATGACCTCCGCACCTGGGCTGACTTACTTCGATGGCCGGGTTCGGGAGGGATGCGATCCCCGACCACCGAAGTTACCGTACGCGCCGCCGGTCTTTTCACCCAGCGGCCAGACCCGCCGGCCCCGATTTCGGAAGATGTCCGAGCGGCCCAACAAGTCTCTCCCCCAAGGTCGCCCCCGGCCCCGATCTCGGAATATGTCCGAGCGGCAAAGGGTCCGGACGAGTCCCAAATGGCCCCTGGAAAGCCCAGATCCAACCCTCCCCGGAAAGAGCCCCAGATCCCCCGACCTGCCGGAGCACCGGCGTGCAATGGTCGAGGGATCCAAAGCCCACCCGAACTCCGTTTTTTATTGAAGTTTTCCTTCCTCTAGGCCGGCGGGAGGAGTAAAAACTCCCCCCTAACGGTCCCGGCCGACCGGGCGTTTGAAGTCAGGGTCGCCTTCCCTTACCGGCGATTGGGACCGGCCCGAAGGCCAGTCCCTAAGGGAGTTGCCGGGCTCCCGTTTTTCCCGCCACTCCGATCCATAGATCGGCGGCAGGAAGGGTGGACTCTTAGACCCCACACCTTGTAGTCGCACGCTGCATGGCGGGCACCCGATACCCGTGGGAGCCCACATGTGGTTCTCCATTCAACGCGTGGAGGAGCCACTGTTGACGCAGTTGGCGGAAGGAGCGATCCAGACGACGGTGACAGGCTCGCCGATGATACCGACGGCCACAATACACATGCTATCACTAGAAGTAGAACCTCCGTTCGAAGGGGAATTCTTGAGCCCGAACACTGGCTCGGAGTCACAAGAGTTCTCCCCTGTCCGTTTCTGAACAGGGGGAGACGACACAGTAGAAGACAGGCGGGACGCGCGACGCTCATTATAATATATTATACACTTTTCTTTTTCGTTTTCTTGTTTGGACAATCCCGCAGGATAAATATTTTAGTTGCGCAATACAATTATTAGTTACGCAAGTCATTCGTGCGCGCAAGATGGGAGTCACCATAAATTAGAGGTTAGGATTCCGTTTAGCCCATATGGCAGTTTACTTTTGATAGTCGATAAGGTTAGGATAAGACGATTACGCCCTCGAGGCGATTGAACGTGATTGATCACAGATCCGCCGATTCAGTTTGCTTTTTATTTCATTCGGCCCGCAGAATAGCTTATACACGTTTATTTTCCTCAATTCCGTACGCGAATCGGCGCGAAGGGCGCACAGGTCAGGCGCGAGCCAACTAACAATCTCCAGGAACCAGGTGTCATCGAGATCTTTGGACGCGAACGTCATAAGCGCGAAGCGGCGAGCGGGGCACAGCCAGGGCGCCCCACGAAACGTATCGGCGCGGTCGGTAGTCAAATCCGAGCATGGCCCCAGGAGTTGGCAGAACCGACGCCATCTCTGGGAACAAGTAGTCGCGACGCGCTATGGGCGAGCCAGGGAACCGATATATCAGGTCGGCGTCAACCTCCGACAGCGGCGCCCGGAAAACGAGGCGCACAACATCTTCGTCAGGGAGCATGTGTCGGAACATACTCAGGGACATCCCCAGAGGCCACCCATAAGGTCGGCGTCATCCTCCAATAGCGGCGCCCGAAAAACGGGACGCAAGCATCTTCTTCAGGGAATAAGGCTCGGCATATACTCAGGGCCATCCCCAGAGACCACCCATAAGGTCGACGTCAACCTTCGATAGCGGCGTCCGGAAAACGGGGCGCACACGTCATCCCCAGGAAGTATGACTCGGAACATGCTCAAGGCCATCCCGAAAATCCATCCATGAGGTCGGCGTCATCACCCGATTACGGGGTACAGAGATAGCCGAACCAGGGTCCAGAGGGACCTGGGAGACCCATGTGTGAGGACGGCGTCAGCGAAAAGTGACGAGGGGAGGACGCAGCAGAACACGCCGAAGGTATGCACGGAGGCACACGGCGACGCCCGAGTACGCAGTTACGTCGCCAAGCACGTGGCGAAGCGGCGCCGAAGAACACGAGGAGGCGCGTAGCGAAACTTCGACGCGTAGAAGCCTCTGGAAGGAAAACACGCGGTACACGCGTGATCATCACGCGCATAACAATGGGGAAAGCGCACAAACAAGAAGGAATGCGAATACGATCGGGGAAAACGAGTCGGCCCGCGAACATAGCTCGAGAGTAGGGGCAACGTAGCACGGTAGGGAGCCAATGCGAGGACCGTTGCTCGAGGCAGTCTCTCGGATATCACGGTAGCTAACGGACGTATCTCTTGCGTATAATACAACCGCGGACATAGGGTCTCGCGGATACGATCTTTTGTGCGAACAACTAGTTGTTCGTGGTATATAACAACCGAGTACTCCCGCGTAATTGCGCGTTAAAATACTTGTTCTACAATAGCGAGCGGTACATCGATACCAATTGTAACGGTGAATAGTGCACGAGGGTGCGGAGTTGTGAAAATTGTTAACCAGTTCGACGATCTGAAATAAATCAATCGTTAATGTGGAATCGCAGTGTCAAGATAATTAATTATATTTACTTGCTACGTACCTTGTCCCACGGTGTTGATCCATCGATGTCCAGCGGCGTTCCAGTATGCGATAAGGCGAGGATCTGGGGCAGTCAGCAACGGCGATGATCCATCCGGGGCGAGAATCTGAAACAGAAAGTTACGATTAATTAAACATACTTACATCCTACTTACATGGTACGTCGGCGTCGATCCATCGTTGTCCAGCGGCGTTCCGGTATGCGATAAGGCGAGTATCCGGGGCAGTCAGCAGCGGCGATGATCCATCCTAGGCGGGAACCTGAAACAGAAAAGGAGAATTAGAGTATCGTTAATAAATCGAGACGTAATATCTACAGTACCTTCTCGGTAAAAATAGGTGAAACCGAGTGGCGACCGAGTGATAGGAATGAAATTCGCGTGATCCACAGTCTCTAATAGCATTGTTCGGTTACAACCTCACCGACGGGTCACCACAGTGACTTCTACCAACAGAAGCCACCGGACATGACCGGATCCGAACGGGGAGCCCTCTCGCCGCGCCAAGGCGGTCCACCATGAGAGAGTGCACCACTCCCATAAAGAGAGTGGCCGATAGAGTTGAACCCCAGCAATCTGGGGCTTGCATCCCAAGATCCCCCCTATGTCCACCGGGGGGGGGGGGGGGGAGAACCGAAATGCGGACTGTCACACAGAAGTGACATCCGCCCTCACGTTTTTCTGTCCTCCGATTGTTTATAGTGGGATGAGGCAGGCAGACTCCTACTAGGCGGACGCCAGTGTTGGCAGTAAGGTCAGTCACCCCGCTTGAGCCCCCAGCCAAAGGCCGGATCCGCACACACGGGGTGGCGGAGGAAACCACCGTGGTGCGAGAGAGGGCTGCTCGCGCAGGGCCGTACCGTCCCACCGTCCAGCCGCGCCATTTATCCGCAGAGTGATCCGCCATGCGGCAGATACACCCCACGGCCCGGGTCCTGCCTCCGAATTTGCAGAAGGAGGACTCCTGTTTTTATGCTAGGTTTCCGGACACGCTGTCCTTCCGCCTACCATACTGCCCGCCTAAGACCTCCGGTTTTTTGCCAGACTGGCCAAAGAGGCGTTGTCCCCTGTTGGCGATGTGTGGCATTCGAAGCCTATTGCCTCATCGCCTATCCACCACCTCTTCCCGTGTCCCTGCATCCGTCTTTTTTAACCTGGGGAGGAATGCAGACCCCTGGTGGCCGGCGTGTGGCACCCCAGGCCGAAGCCTGGTCGCCTATCCGCCTCCCCTACCCGTGTCCCTGCATCCGTTTTTAAACCTGGGGGGAATGCAGACTCCTGGTGGCCGGCGTGTGGCACCCCGGACCGAAGTCCGGTCGTCTATCCGCCTCCCCTACCTGAGTCCTACCTTCGCACCGCGGTCACATCCGATTTTTGTACAGAGAGATGTGAATCTCTGTTCGAGGGGATGGACTGTGGCGTCACCAAAGCATCAATGAATCAGAGGATCAAAGGATCAGCCACACCCAATTCCCCCCCTACCCGCGATCACAATACGTCCGCCTACCCGGTTCTCCAGAAAAAGGAGATAGTTAATCCTAGCGGTGGAACCACCGCACTCAGGCAGTACCGGCCAAAGTCCGCCAGCCAGGCCGTCGCACCATCATGGGAGGCCATGGCAGCGGGCCGCCCTGCCCTACTGGCCAGACGACTACGCCCCCAGGCCGCTGTCACGTCTTGCGATACAGTCACCAGTAGATTTTCGCCACATAAAATTTTTCATTTTATTTCCTTGTTGCACGGCACCTGAAAGCAATGTTAAAATATAATATCAGTGTCTAACCTTGCGACCGCTTGCTAAAAGATCGCGCCCCACGATACCCGTATCCCCGATGAGGGTCCCGAACAGGTACCAGGCGGACGGGGCCCAGCACGAGATGCCAGACGCAGTGATCAACCAGCCAACCGAGGAAGCCTGCGGTGATTCTCCGCCCCGGGCGGAAACGCCTGATCCTGAGCCCGAACATCAAAAAGAGTTCGAGAGCCCGGATCAGGGCTCAACCTCGGGCGAGGAGACAAACAAAGCGTTCCGAGGACAGGGGAATGGACTTAGCGATAAATCCCGTCCGGCGCGATTCAAATTTAGATTTAAAATATATTGTAATCCCCATAGGTTAAGTTTTGGCCATAAAGGCATTAATATTAATACAACGCAGCGAGCGTGCATTATTATTTAGAGGAAGGACCGATCCAAACTTTGTTTTGTTTTAATAAAGGCTCAAGGAGTAAGTTAATTTTGTCAATGGATAGACGCGCGAATCGGTCGAGGAGAAGCGCGGGTAAAAGGGCTTGAGCCACACGTAATCTTCGTCGCGAGCGCGCGGATGTAATTGCAGACACCCGGTACATCGCTTAAACGGACCCGCGTCGAAATGCAGTGACGCGTCCGCAAACGGCTAAACGGAAAGGCCGCCACAGGTAGAATCACGCTAAACTCGTTGCCCGATACCTAGGACACGTGTTCTGTAGGTCGGCGTCAAAGTCCGGCAACGCGATAGAAAGATAGCGAGGGAGACGTATTCTTCGGGAACTTTCGACATAGAGCGAGATCGCGGAACCTGGTAGAAGCGATACGTAGGTCGGCGTCAAAGTCCGTCGACGCAGTAGGGAAATAGCGACAGAGACGTTTCCTTCGAGAACTTTCGACGGAAAGCGAGAACACGGAACGTGGTAGAAGCAACACGCGAGTCGGCGTCAAAGTCCGTCAACGCAGTAGGGAAATAGCGACAGAGACGTTTCCTTCGAGAACTTTCGACGGAAAGCGAGAACGTGGAACGTGGTAGAAGCGATGCGCGAGTCGGCGTCAAAGTCCGTCGACGCAGTAGGGAAATAGCGATAGAGACGTTTCCTCCGAGAACTTTCGACGAAAAACGAGAGCGTACAACGTGGTAGAAGCGATGCGCGAGTCGGCGTCAAAGTCCGTCGACGCAGTAAGGAAATAGCGACGGGGACGTGTTCTTCGAGAACAAACGGAACTTTCGAGATGCGCGGAACTTAGTGTAGGCGAATCTCAGGTTGACGTCGTGCTCCGAGCACGGGCGAGCGAAACAGCGACAGGGACATCTTCCCCGGGAACGCGGTACCGGGAAGGATGTACTAGGTCGGTAGAACTGCGGCGATAAGGTCGGCGTCAACGCCCGACACCCTTGATGTCACCCGGACATCATCTCCAGGGAATTCACCCGGAATCATTATCGGAGGCTTCCCCGAAGGGTTGCGCATAGGTCGGCGTCGACGTGGAGCCAAAACGGCGAAACGTCCAAACATGGTGCAGCGGCATCGAGAGCGGCACCCTTCGAGAATGTACTGACGGTGGAAACTTCCACCGGAACCTTCCAGAACGTTGGCACCAGAGGATCGCATGTGATTTTCTGCGCCGTACGCGAACGTTCTCGAAGGAGAAAGCGCGGAGTGGGGGTATCGCGCCAAAGTGGGGAGCCCGAGAGAGCGACACAGCTCTTGGCAGTCTATCGGGGATCGTCGAAGCGGCAACACGCTGCGTGCGCGAGTAGAGATTTCGGGACTTAGAATATTCTCGAAAGTCCATCGGGACTTAGAATATTCTCGACACGCGAACATTCTCGAAGTGCCGCCGTCATCCATAACAACCGGTAACGCCCGCGAAACGCGTTAAGTGCTCACTCATTACACGAAGTGAGAGGTACATAGCTACCAATTAACATCTTTAATTAATCAACGTTTTCGAACCGTCGATACTTAGAAAATTTCGGGCATCGCGAGCTGTCAATCTTCACGATACTAAAGAGAGGATTACGGGCGGCCGTTCGTGGCGATTGATTATTGTGAACAACATCTGTGAATAATTAAATGAATAAATTGTTTCATTTATTATAAATATTTATCAACAATTATTTCAAAATACTTACCCTATACTTACTTCATACGTCGTCGTTGATCCATCGGGGTCCATCCTGGTCTGCGGCGAAGCTGGTAACCTGGTGCGGCAGTGGTGCTCATCCATCGTTGACGGGAACCTGAAAAGAAGATAGATTAGTTGCTTGAATAATTCGTTTGATATTTACCTTATCCTTCTCGGTGGGTTGAAGGTCAAACCGAGTGGCGACCGTGAAAAGGCAGACATATTGCGCATCCCCGACCTATAACTGACCGCGTCCGGTTACAACCTAACCATTATAAACTGTCACAGCACACGCATAACGTAAAACAGCTGTCGAGTTAAAACGCGTTCGTAAAACAGATGATGAATTAACCAGGCCTTAAGCCGCCGCCTAGTAACAAGGCCTATCTTCATGAATGAACTCTAGAATTTTGGACAAATGATTATTGAACCGTTAAATTCTTCCAAATTATCCTTGCCATCGATTGTTTATTACTATTTATTGCTGATATAGCTATCGCGAGATTTTCATGTAATATAAATCCATTCTGATCTACGGTTCTAACGGAAAGTGGAGTATGCTCGACATAGACGCGTTAATAAAATTAAATTAAAAAGGAAATCGATTAAATAAAAATAAACTAACTATAGAAGCATAATCTTTCACGCCTAAGGAACATTATTACAATAAATAATAATTGTTCCACGATACCTTCACTATGCATAATTGTTATAAACAATTAAAAATCTATTATCAGACCAAATTAATATGACTATTGGAGACACCATGAAAAGTTAAACAGCTTTCGTAAATAAATTATTTTCCTTTCTCTCAAAAGAAGCTAATTAACAATAAAATTTAATATAAAATTAGTTATAGAAATAATTAATAAACCCACTATAATTACTCAGCAGAGCATGTCAATTAATCCTACAAAAACTCCCACTTCATATCTCTTCTCAATTCCGAGATATAAATAAAAATTACGGAAATCCATAAAACGCAAAAATTTTGAACACCCTAAAATATAGTCCTTAATTGTCTGAATACAACAAAAGAAACCCCATCTCTCTATCTCTTACCGTTTCCGAGTTATGAATTATTAAAGTTTCATGTCCGCCATTTTAAACTTTTTACCATTTGAACTTAGGAAGACCGAATCACTTTTATATTAATATTCTTGGTCCTTTATACATTTCGGCTATAATGAATTTCATTTTAGAACGAAAATTTTGCCATCTAATTATGCTAAAAATGGAATCTTTCATATTCTTAAACATCAATAGCGTTAACCCTGATTTTCTATCTAAATTAATTAAACCAATAAATAAAATTAAAAATTAAATGTTCGCTTCATGAATCTGAGAGAGACAGACTTATGCAACACATGTTAAAACAAGGATAGCTTAATATATTAACTCTATGCATTAAATTAGCATACGGAGAGCTTTATGTAAATTACAATGAGTAAGACGAAGACAGACTTATGTCACATACAATGAATAAGACGAGGATAGCCAATAAGACCCACAATAAAAATTAAAATAAAAATGAAAACAAATAGTTGAAGATAAAGCAATCATAGAAATGCATTCTTTTACAATTATGGAAGACTACTACATGATTATGGAAGACTACTACATGATTATGGAAGACTACTACATGAAAATATCAATTACTTCATTAACATTTTTAAAGAGGAATTGTTATAAACAATTAAAATAATATCATCACCTACCTTAACTGATCAGATGGTCAAAATCACCTTAAGGAACTAATTAACTTTCATATATAAAATATTTTCATATCTCTTAAAATAAATTAATTAACAACAAAAATTAATAACAATATAAAAACTAAAGAAGAGCAACAAAAACGATATAGTCACGTATAAGGAATGACAATTAGAATCATTTGATGGAAAAACATTTACTCAATAATTGTTTATTTTTGCAATTCACTTCTCTAAACAATTTTAAATAAATTATTAACCATACTAACCAATATTTTTTACCTATACCCCGGATCACGTATAACAACATTTATTTAAAATAAATTCTTGTCACTCCATTAATAAAGGCTACACAAAATTCCAAAGAGAAACACACCCGGTATAAGACGATTGGTCTTTTTAATAACGGGTTTACAAATGCATATATATATACGTGTTTATGGTTTTATGAGGACTGAGTTAAACAAATTAACATATCTCTTAAACTATAATAGCTAAAAATATGCCGTTAATACGTACAACAAGCTTGAACCTTCCTCTTGAAAATCAGATATAAAACATAATTTTTATCCAACCCCTACACTTAATTAATTAGCAAAACATTCACCCCCGATTATGCTGGGAAAATGAGAAAAACATGAGAAAAACACGAAGAAGTATACATACAAACCTTGCGACCGCGCGCTAAATTCGTGAAGCCCGCTGGCTTCAAGTCCCCGCGAGTCGTGTTAGACAAGCTCTCGTCCGAAGCAATGCAAATGTTGGCCGAGTGTAGGCGCGACGCGGAGCGCGTTCAGAGGAGAGCCGCGGAAGTAGCTGCGGCATTGCCGACGAGGGAGGCGGCGCTCGACATGCCGATCATCCATGCGGCGACCCCGATTCCTCCCCCTTCACAGGTTGCCGGGACATCGGCGGCAATCGGAGCGGCAGGCGAGCAGTCGCAGAGGAGGGAGACGGAGATTCCGAGCGACGACGAGTCTTTTCGAAGCCCGGCTACGCCTACGGAGTCGGAGGACTCAAGGAGGGAATGAGTTCCCGCAGTAAGGAGGCGCTCCGAGGGCGGAGGAGAGCTGACGATTTCCCGTCCGGCGCAATTAGGTTAAGATATATTGTAATCTCTAGGTTAAGTGTTTGGCCATAAAGGCAATAAGGTTAGTTCCACGCAGCGAGCGTGCATTATTCGTAGAGTAAAGGACCGATTCAATTATAGTTTTGTTTCGTTAAATTAAGGCTCAAGAATGAATGATTTTGTTTGTGGTTAAACGCGCGAATCGGTCAGGGAGAAGCGCGAGAAAAAAGGCTTGAGCCACACGTAATCTTCGTCGCGATCGCGCGGATGAAATCGCGGACACCTGGTACATCGAATAAGCAGATCCGCGTCGAAATCCGATGACGCGTTCGCAAACGGCTAAACGGAGGGCCCGCCACGGGTAGAATTGCGCTAAGTTCGTTGCCCGATACCTGGGACACGTCTTCCACAGGTCGGCGTCAAAATCCGGTAACGCGTTAAAGAGATAGCGAAGGAGACGTATTCTCCGAGAATTTTCGACTTAGAGCGAGAGCGCGGAACGTAGTAGAAGCGATACGCAGGTCGGCGTCAAAATCCGATAACGCGTTAGAGAGATAGCGAAGTAGACGTATTCTCCGAGAACTTTCGACGGAAACCGAGAATATGGAACGTGGTAGAAGCGATACGCGAGTCGGCGTCAAAGTCCGTCGACGCCGTAGAGAAATAGCGACCGAGACATGTTCTTCGGGAACTTTCGACGGAAATCGAGAACGTGGAACGTGGTAGAAGCAATACGCGAGTCGGCGTCAAAGTCCGTCGACGCAGTAGGGAAATAGCGGCGGAGACGTGTTCTCCAAGAACAAAAGGAACTTTCGAGATGCGCGGGACTTAGTATAGGCGAATCTCGGGTCGGCGTCGTGCTCCGAGCACGGGCGAGCGAAATAGCGACAGGGACGTCTTCCCCGGGAACGCGGTACCGGGAAGGGTGTACCAGATCGAGAAAACCACGGCGATGAGGTCGGCGTCAACGGCCGACACCCTCGATGTCACCCGGACATCATCTCCGGGGAATTCACCCGGAATCACGATCGGGGGCTTCCCCGAAGGGTTGCGCATAGGTCGGCGTCGACGTGGAGCCAAAACGGCGAAACGTCGAAACCCGGTGCAGCGGCATCGAGAGCGGCACCCTTCGAGAATGTATTGACGGTGGAAACTTCCACCGGAACCTTCCAGAACGTTGGCACCAGGAGATCGCATGTGATCGCCTACGCCGTACGCGAACGTTCTCGAAGGAGAAAGCGCGGAGTGGGGGTATCGCGCCAAAGTGGGGAGCCCGAGAGAGCGACGCAGCTCTAGGCAGTCTATCGGGGATCGTCGGAGCGGCGACACGCTGCGAGCGCGAGTAGAGATTTCGGGACTTAGAATATTCTCGAAAGTCCATCGGGACTTAGAATATTCTCGACACGCGAACATTCTCGAAGTGCCGCCGTCATCCATAACAACCGGTAACGCCCGCGGAACGCGTCAAGTGCTCACTCATTACACGAAGTGAGAGGTACATAGCTACCAATTAACATCTTTGATTAATCAACGTTTTCGAACCGTCGATACTTAGAAAATTTTCGGGCATCGCGAGCTGTCAATCTTCACGATACTAAAGAGAGGATTACGGGCGGCCGTTCGTGACGAATGATTATTGTGAACAACATCTGTGAATAATTAAATGAATAAATTGTTTCATTTATTATAAATATTTATCAACAATTATTTCGAAATACTTACCCTATACTTACTTCATACGTCGTCGTTGATCCATCGGAGTCCATCCTGGTCGGCGGCGAAGCTGGTATCCTGGTGCGGCAGTGGTGCTCATCTATCGTTTACGGGAACCTGAAAGGAAGATAGATTAGTTGCTTGAATAATTAGATTGATACTTACATTATCCTTCTCGGTGGGTTGAAGGTCAAACCGAGTGGCGACCGTGAAAAGGCAGACATATTGCGCATCCCTGACCTCTAACTGACCGCGTCCGGTTACAACCTCACCAGCATACGTAGAGTCTGCGTCAACCCACCTACAAAAAGTAATAATAACTTTCATTTCTGCAATTGTTTATTTACAAAATATTTATAACAATAAAATGAAGTGTCATATAAAGAAAATAATTTTATTATAGAATTGCAACCACATAATTAAAGAGAGCTTAATAATATTAATATATAAATTAAAAGGTGTCAAATTGTTTAACGAATAATTTGTTATTAACAAATAAACATATTAACAATAAAAATTTATAACACCATATTATAGTCCAATAAAAACCTTACAAAATCCTTTATATATCCCCCTATCAAATTACTAACCATTTGCAAAATATAAAAATAACAAAAATAATATTTTAATTTCACTGATCGGCTATACTAATGAAAGCCCTATTCAATCCTACCTGCATGAAATATTATTGATATAATATTAAAATCACTATTACTGCTGTTAACAACATGCTTATTACTACCATTATTATTATTTACTATTTACAATTTACATATACTAAAACTAATATTAGAATCAATCATCAAGCGCTGAAGCGATACTCACGGACCTGAGAAGGATAAATTGTACTGTGCGTTATGAAGAAACACGAATCTGAGCGAGATGCGGATAGCGCATAAGCCTATAGGAGAGAGAGAGAGAGACGTATATGCCATAATGTCTATAAGACAAGGAGAGCAATACTTTCATGCTTTAGACATACTATTAATGATTTTAATTGTATAATTGAACTATTTTACTTTATGTAAAGTATGTCTAAGGTGAATATAATAATAATTACATACATATTTTCACATTTCAGAATTGAATTATTAAAGATTCCTTACATTGTGTTTTATAATACTGTTTCATGATAAACTGCGTATCGCTCCCATTGTAAAATCATTATCAAAATAAAGAATAGAAGTAAGAGTCAGATGAATCACTGTATGACTCATGCGAGTGTAATCTAGTCCCAGCGTAGAATGTAACCATATATGGGCATGTCAAGGCGAAGCGAACCGCATGACCATATAAGGAGAGAAAGTTAGAACGTAGTTTAATGACTCATCATAGTGCGAGTCTAGTCCTAGCCTAGCTAGCGAGCCCCATTACCATATAAGGCAAAGAATTCAGAGACACCGCCCTATGACTCATTGCGATTTACCCCCCCTACTATTTCCAGAAATGTATAAAAGCGTAAAATTTTCACCTCTCATCGGAGAGAGTGTGGAACCGATCAAGAAAGAACACATATCTCACTGTTCCACCCCTTCCAATAAAACACTTGTACCGAAACTCTGAAATAAAGCTATACTTAAGAGCAAAGAGTTAAAGCCATCATTGAATATTCACCTAATATCCTGATCAACTCCGAGGAGCCACAGCCCACGAGAAAACAGTTAATTATCCTGGGATTTCACTCCCTTAACCAGCGAAGAAAGGACCCATCAACGAAGGACGTTTCGCCGGATCGAGCAACCGTATCACCCTGACGTCACACCGCCTCCTAACTGGTCGCCCCCCGAAGAGTTCTATCGAAGACTATTAAGATTCGAAACGCTCCGACCAATATTTCAAAAGTTACAGCCCTTCAAAGTGCCACCCCAAAAATTAAAAAAAATGTCTTCCGAGTTCTGGCGGGAGTTCTGGTCGCCCCGAAGAGTTCTATCGAAGACTATTATGGTACAAAGCGCTACCCTCCAGGGGCCATTTGGGACTCGTCCGGACCCTTTGGGGCCGGCGGGGACCAAGTGGTACGGGTTTTGCGAACTCGGAGTGCCCGAGCACATCAGTACCGTAACCCGGGGCAGTCCTCGTGACTGTCCTGGGCCGGGGAGTCCTTTTCAGGACTCGCGAGGTAGGCGGCCTCTATAAAAAGTCCGCCCGGCCCGGACGGGGCCGTAAGGGATGAGCTTGCTTTCTCAACCGTTCTCCCAGGGATCGGGGGCGGCTTCCGGGGGTCCCTGGGAGGCATCCCCGATACGGGTGTTAGCGAACCCGGAGTACCGGAGCTCGGGTAGGCTGGGCTCGTAAGGTGGGAAAGCCAACCAGCCTAGGAGAAGGAAAACTCCGAAATAAAACCAACCTTTTTGTTATATGATGTTGAACAAAAGAAAAAGAAGAAGTTACCGCCCCAGGGTGACCGGACAAGAAGCCTTCACTGGCGCACAGTACAATTGCGCACGTTGCAATTGCACACAATACTATTGGACACATAAAGTCACACACCATTTGATTAGACACGTTCCAATTGCGCACAGTTCGTTTGGACACATTTCATTGGCGCACAATTCAATTGGACACCGTTACTTTTGGACACAACACATATTATTAAAATGAAATAAGTTAATTCCTCCGCCAGTGATAAATTAATAAATATTAATTTCGTCGGCTTAACTGGCAATAAATTTAATTTTCGACCATGGGTTTTGGTCAGTTGATGTAAATTTTTATTGCGAAAAAATATTACCCCAGCCAGGGTTTGAACCTGGAACCTCCCGTATACCGTGCGGGTGTCGTGCCAATTCGACCACTGGGGCTGTGGTAATATTTTCTCGCATTAATATCTATAAGATGAAGCACTATATAACGTCTTTCCGATATGCACGTTGAAAAACCGTGAGCCAACTTGGTTTGTCGGATTCACACAGCACTCTTTCCGGATACAATCATCGAGACATTATTAATACGGTTGGGACACCATTACTAGGCCAGGTGTAAATTCAAATGAAATAAGTTAATTCCTCCGCCAGTGATAAATTAATAAATAATAATTTCGTCGGCCTTAACTGGCAATAAATTTAATTTTCGACCATGGGTTTTGGTCAGTTGATGTAAATTTTTATTGCGAAAAAATATTACCCCAGCCAGGGTTTGAACCTGGAACCTCCCGTATACCGTGCGGGTGTCGTGCCAATTCGACCACTGGGGCTGTGGTAATATTTTCTCGCATTAATATCTATAAGATGAAGCACTATATAACGTCTTTCCGATATGCACGTTGAAAAACCGTGAGCCAACTTGGTTTGTCGGATTCATACAGCACTCTTTCCGGATACAATCATCGAGACATTATTAACCCTTAGTCTGTAAACCTGGGTCGTTTTTGTCCGGGCGAAATCAAATGTAGTTGTAACTTTTGAACACGGGAAGGGAGGGCGCTACTATGCCTCCGTAAAAAAATTATGCTCCCCGAGGACCCGCTTACCGACTTTCACCGTGCCATCCCCCCTCCGGCCGTCGCAGCAGACACTTGAATCCTTCTCCGGACGAAAACGACCCACCTTTACAGTCAACGTTAGTCAAAACCGTAAATAATTTTTTTTCGTTTTTCCGTTTTAAAGTATTCATTGTGTCCGTAAAAGTATTACAAAAACATCTGACCGCGAAAAAAAATTACAAAAATGTTTTTGTTCAGTTTTTCGACAAAAATGGCGCAACGGTCGGGCGAGGAAGTTTCTCGATTTTTTACTTTTTGGTAATAAAAAAATGTTGTGACCCTTAACTATCGACTTCTTATTGATTTTATTACTAATTTTTTATTATTAAATATTTATTACTATTTTTACTACGAAATTTGGGGTAATTTATTAGCAATTTTTAGGTTCAAAACTTAAGCACTTTATTTCAAAATAATTGCATGCAATATTTTTTTATGAAAGGTACGTTTTTCCCCTTCAATTTCCGTTTTGATTCATTTCGATATCTTTATTTGTCTTAAAGTTATGATTTTTTGAGTAAACAAATGATTTTACCCCTAGTTGCTCCATTTTTTTAATACAAATTATGTGAAAAAATTAAATTGTTTATAATTTCATGATTGATACTTCAAATTGAAGGTTTGAATTACCTCCATGAATTTTTTCAGATTTTTTGTAACACTTTAACACTTTAAACAAACGTCAGGACGAAAACGACCCAGGTTTACAGACTAAAGGTGCCAAAAAAACGTTTACAGACTAAGGGTTAATAGACCGTATTAATAGTTGAGTTCAGGGATAGGTTGGATTTGCCAAGAAATTGGTAGCCGAGAGGGTAAAAAGGAAGAAAGCGGAGGAAGAAGTGGCCAGCCTAAAGGCTGAAGTTGCTAACTTGAAGGGAGAATTGGTGGATAAGGAGAGAGATGGTGGTGATGTCCCCATGGAGGTTGACGAAAGGACAAGGGCGGGGGGAGGAATGCGTCGACGCAGACGCTTCCCCCTCCTCCCCCGAGGAAGGAGTCGCGGGGAGTTGCGGTACAGGCAACACCACGCGTCAAAGATAGGGGGAGCGACGCTCCTGGTAAGGGGGCGTTTGGGGATCGGAGGCTTGACGGGAGGCTTGAATAGGTTCCCGCGTCGAGGCCCTCGATCACAAGGTGGATGTCTTGGCGAAGGAGATTCGCTCCCTCGCCAGGGAAAGGAGGGGTGCTCCTCCCGCTGGAGAGGCCGGCGGGAGGAGTGTCTCCAGAAGCAGGAGGGCCCCTACTGTTCCTCCTCCCCCCTCGGTGATTAGGCCGTCGGGGGTGGAGGAGGGGCAATGGGCGGGGGGCGCCGCGCCTCCTGTCCCTTCTTCCACGGGGCGAGAGCCGCGCGGGGGCGAAGTAGGGGGGCGCGGCGGGCGCCCTCGTCCAGCAAGGGGAAAAGGGGGGCCAAAGCGGCGGGGCCGGCTCTTCCCAAAACGGCGGCGGTGACTATCATTGTCCCGGGGGGAACGCCGGACTCATACGCCAAGGTCCTTAAGACTGCGAGGAAAAGGGTCCCCCTCGCAGACTTGTGAATATACAGCGTAAGTTGTAGGAGGGCGATCACCGGCCTCGTGGTGGAAGTCCCCGGTGAAAGCGCCGGGGAAAAGGCGGACCTATTGGCGCGGCGCGTTAGTGCCGCGCTAGAGGGGTCTGGGGCGCGGGTCGCCGGGCTCACCAGGTGCGTGGGATTGCCTGGAGGGTTTGGACGACTCTGTGACCTCTAAGGAGATAGCGGCCGCCATTGCCGCAGTTGGCGGCTGCGAAGAGGGGGACGTCAGGGTCGGGGAGATCCTGCGTCCAACCCGGAGAATGGGGATAGTCTGGGCGCGGTGCCCTGTGGGGGCCGCAAACAGAGTAATAAAAGGAGGGATCAGAGTGGGCTGGAGCAGCCCGAAGAGCCGCCATTGCCGCGGATGGTGGGTGTAGAGAGGGCGACGTGACGATCGGAGAGATCGTTCGTCGCCCTCGGGGAATGGGGGAGACGTGGGCGCGGTGCCCAGTAGGCGCGGCGAACACGCTCCTAAGGACAGGGTTGAAGGTGGGCTGGAGCAGCCCGAAGAGCTGCTCCAGACTCGGCCCCTGAGGTGTTTCAGGTACCTAAACGTTGGACATGTCTGGGCCCTGTGCACCTCCCCGGTGGACCGCAGCGGGCTTTGTTACCGCTGCGGTGTCAGTGGCCACCGGGCCAGCCGTTGTACTGCGGCGGCCCCGAGATGTCCGTTGTACGCGGACTCGGGACTGCCGGCTGGGCATCGGCTGGGTGGGGCTGGGTGCTCCCACTCCAAGTTAGGGGGAACAAGGGGGGCGAGCCCCAAGAGAGGGGATTGCCCTCTCTACGGGTGCTTCGGTTCCTGAAGGGAATGCTGAGGGAAAAGGCGGGATGGCCTGGAAACCCTTGGCTCCCCGGCCGCCCCAATCCCACAACTGACAGTAGGCGTACGTGGCGGGTCGGAGGGGGCTCGGGCGGACTCCCTAAGGAGTCTCCGTCACAAGCGCTCCCTCCGGCTTGCGGTGGGGGCGGGGGCGGGGTCTCCCGGGACGTCTCCGGGGGGTCCGCGTGAAACGGGGCGGTTTAGGCCGTTCACTGGATCGTGGTCCCCTGCCGGGGGGCTCCGGGGTCCCCGGCTTCGCCCCTACAGGAGGGAGTGGGCAGGGGGGAGCTTGGGCGGTTTCTTTACGGGGTTTTCGCCACGGGTGCCCCCCTCTGTCCGCGGAGGGTTGGGGTTGTGGTTTGGGGGTACGCTCCTGGGTCCTGAGCCCTGGCCCCCACCTGCCTTCTATATGAGGACGCGGGGAGGGGAGGAAACCCACCACCTCGGTGTTAGTCACTTCCTCCCCTCTCTGTCCGGGGGGTGGGCGAGCGGGCGGGGATCCCCGCTCGCCCACAGCTGCTGCTAGGTCGGTAGCACCTTCGGAGGGGGGGTGACGGATGGAAGAGGGGTCGTCCATCCGTCACAAATTATAATTTTGGGATTTGCCGAAAGGACAGGGCGTGGGGAGGATCAAGGTAGAAATCAGTGTTTGTCCCAAGGCCTCCCCATGTAGTAGAGCCGAAAGGGACAACCGGGGGGGTTTTAGTCGGTTAGAGTCCCACACAACCGCCCTCCTCACCCCGGACGAGGGGGTATCCGTGTGGATTACCCCCCGTTAACAAAAAAAATGGTCCAAAGCGTTACGACCAACATTTCAATAGTTACAGCCCCCCCAAATGCCACACCTCGAAATATTTGTCCCGATAAGTAAATTTTTTTTCGGAAATCAGCAGTTCTTGCGGTAGTTTTGGTCGCCCCTTAAAGAGTTCTATCGAAAACTATTTGGACCCGAAACACTCCGATTAATATTTCAAAAGTTACAGCCCTTTAAAGGGCCACCCTAAAAACTAAAAATTCTTCCGCAGTTCTGGCGATTGTTCTGATCGCCCCCCGAAAAGTTCTATCGAAAATTATTATGTCCCTAAACGCTACGACCAACATTTCAAAAGTTACAGCCCTTCAAAGTGCCACAGAAAAATTAAAACATTTTTTTTCCTGAATTCTTGCGGTAGTTTTGGTCGCCCCCCAAAGAGTTCCATCGAAGTCTATTATAGTCCGAAGCGCTACGATTAATATTTCAAAAGTTACAGCCCTTCAAAGTGCCCCCCCAAAAATTAAAAACTTTTTTCCGGAGTTCAGGCGGGAATTCTGGCGGATGTTTTGGTGGCCCCCGAAGAGTTCTATCGAAGACTATTATAATCCGAAACGCTAAGATTAATATTTCAAAAGTTAGAGCCCTTAAAAGTGCCCCCCAAAAATTAAAATCCTTTTTCCGGAGTTTAGGCGGGAATTCTGGCGGATGTTTTGGACGCCCCCCGAAAAGTTCTATCGAAGACTATTATGGTCCGAAGCGCTACGATTAATATTGCAAAAATTACAGCCCTTCAAAGTGCCCCCCAAAAATTAAAAACTTTTTTCCGGAGTTTAGGCGGGAATTCTGGCGGACGTTTTGGTCGCACCCCGAAAAGTTCTATCGAAGACTATTATGGTCCGAAACGCTACGATTAATGTTTCAAAAGTTACAGCCCTACAAAGTGCCCCCACCCCCCCAAAATTAAAATTTTTTTACGGAGTTTAGGCGGAAATTCTGGCGGATGTTTTTGTCGCCCCCCGAAGAGTTCTATCGAAGACTATTATGGTCCGAAGCGCTAAGATTAATATTTCAAAAGTTACAGCCCTTCAAAATGCCCCCCAAATAATTAAAAAATTTTTTCCGGAGTTCTGGCGGGAATTCTGGTCGCCCTCCGAAAAGTTCAATCGAAGACTACTATGGTCCGAAGGGCTAGGATTAATATTTCAAAAGTTACAGCCCTTCATGTGCCCTCCCAAGAAATAAATACATTTTTCCGTAGTTCAGGCGGGAATTCGGGAGGATGTTTTGGTCGCCACCCGAGAAGTTCTATCGAAGACTTTTATGATCCGAAGCGCTACGATTAATATTTCAAAAGTTACAGCCCTTCAAAGTGCCCCCCCCCCCCCAAATTAAAATCCTTTTTACGGAGTTTAGGCGGGAATTCTGGCGGATGTTTTTGTCCCCCCCCCCCCCCCCCCCGAAGAGTTCTATCGGAGACTATTATGGTCCGAAGCGCTACGATTAATATTTCAAAAGTTACAGTGTAACCGGACGCGGTTAGTTATAGGCTCGGGATGCGCAAAATATCTGCCTTTTCACGGTCGCCACTCGGTTTTACCTTCAACCCACCGAGAAGGATATGATAAGTATCAATCAAATTATTCAAATGACTAATCTATCTTCTTTTCAGGTTCCCGCCAACGATGGATGAGCACCACTGCTGCACCAGGATACCAGCTTCGCCGCGGACCAGGATCACCGACGATGTATGACGTAAGTATAGGGTAAGTATTTTGAAATAATTGTTGATAAATATTTATAATAAATGAAACATTTATTCATTTAATTATTCACAGATGTTGTTCACAATTGTCACTCGCCACGAACGGCCGCCCGTAATCCTCTCTTTAGTATCGTGAAGATTGACAGCTCGCGATGCTAGAATTTTCTAAGTATCGACGGTTCGAGAACGTTGACTAATTCGTTGTTAATTGGTAACTGAGTACCTCTCACTTTCTGTTATGAGTGAGCACTTAACGCGTTTCGCGGGCGTTACCGGTTGTTATGGATGACGGCGGCTCTTCGAGAATGTTCGCGTGTCGAGAATATTCTAAGTCCCGATCGACTTTCGAGAATATTCTAAGTCCCGAAATCTCTACTCGCGCTCGCAACGTGTCGCCGCTTCGACGATCCCCGATAGACTGCCCCGAGCTGTGTCGCTCGCTCCGGCTCCCCACCTTCGCGCTGTACCCCCACTCCGCGCTTTCTCCTTCGAGAACGTTCGCGTACGGCGTAGGAAATCACATGCGATCCCCTAGTGCAAACGTTCTAGAAGGCTCCGGCTGAAACTTCCACCGCCAGTACATTCTCGAAGGGCCTCTCTCCCGGTGCCGCTGCACCAGGTTTCCACTTTTCGCCAACTTGGTCTTACATCGACGTCCACCTGTGCGCAGCCCTACACGGAGGTCCCCGATCACGCTCCCGTGGGTTTTCCCCGGAGAAGATGTCCGGGTGACATCGGAGGTCTCGGCCGTTGACGCCGACCCTATCGCCGCGATATTTCGAACCTGGTAGACGTCTTCCGGTACCGCGTTCCCGGGGAAGATGCCCCTGGTCCTAACTCGCTTGCTCGCCTTCGGAGTTTGACGCCGACCCGATATCTGATTTTACCAGGTGTCAACTCCGTCGAATCCGTCGACTCGTCTCGGGGATGACGCTCGCGCGTCGTTTTCGCGTTTCCTCGCTTGGGCCTCGACGCCGACCTCATCGCTCCGTCTCCCAGGTCTCGCGCATCGCGAATTTCGCGCTTCTTCCCGGAGAGGATGTCCCCGTCGCTCGTTTCCTTGTGCGTTCGCGCGCGTCGACGCCGACCTATGGACACGGCGTACTAGGTCTCTGGCAACGTACCCGATTCGCTTCGCCTCGTGGCGGACTCCCCGTTCCGCCGTTCGTCACCGCTGCGTCACACCTTGGCGCCGACCCGTGGGCGCCGCGTACCAGGTCCCGACAAGCGAATCGAACTTATTTCGCCTCGCAGCGGACTTACCGTTTCGCCGTTTTCCGCCGCCGGCTCGCCCCTCGCCGCGAACTTACCCAGGTGATATACCACGTGTCGCGGAACCGTATCGCGTCCGAATACCTCGAAGATTACGTGTGGCTCAGCTCCTATTACCGCGCTTTCCGAGACCGACTCGCGCGTCAAACTAAAACGATTACTGACTGAGCCGACAATTTCAAAACAAACGGAAACTTCTAAATTTCGGTTTCTTAGTGTGCCGCTACCCGTCGTGGGCAACCTACAAGCGGCTTCGCCTATAACCAACTTATTCTAAGGGAATATATATTTTTACTTATTCTATGCGGCCAACGGGCCTTATACTTATTCTAATGCTTAACCTGTATCGCGCCGGACGGGGTTTTTTCGCCTACTTTATTGTTACATCCGCGTCCCCTGTCCTCGGAGCGCTTCGCTGGGGAATTACTCGTCGCGAGATTATTCCGAGCCCGTCGGGGTCTCGGGGCTCCTGAATGACGCCGAGTCGCCGACGCTTCCCTCTGGCTCCTGCTGCTGCTGCCCCGTCTGGTCTGGCGCGGCTGCAGTCTGCTCTGGGTTTCCGGAAATTACCCCGGGCTCGGGTCTTGGGGTCGCCGCGGGTATCAAGGGCATGTCGCGGGCCATTGGCGGAAGGCCCTGGGCCTTGGCTGCCGCTGCCGCCTTTCGCTCCACGCGCTCCGTCTCGCGCTGGCTCGTGGTAAACAGCTCCATTGCTTCGGCCGATAGACGACTCAGCACGACGTGCGGTGAGCCTTTCCCTAGAAAGGGCGGAATTTCAACGCGCGGTCGCAACAGCCCTTCATGTGCCCCCCCAAAAATTAAAAACTTTTTTCCGAAGTTCTGGCGGGAATTCTGGTCGCCCCCCGAAAAGTTCAATCGAAGACTACAATGGTCCGAAGGGCTAGGATTAATATTTCAAAAGTTACCCCTTCATGTGCCCCCCAAAAAATTAAATACATTTTTCCCGAGTTCTGGCGAGAATTCTGGTCGCCCCCCCCCCAAAAAAAAGTTCAATCGAAAACTACTATGGTCCGAAGGGCTAGGATTAATATTTCAAAAGTTACCCCTTCATGTGCCCCCCAAAAAATTAAATACATTTTTCCGTAGTTCAGGCGGGAATTCTGGCGGATGTTTTTGTCGCCCCCCGAAAAGTTTTATCGGAGACTATTATGGTCCAATGCGCTAAGATTAATATTTCAAAAGTTACAGCCTTTCAAAGTGCCCCCCCAAAAATTAAAAACTTTTTTCCGAAGTTCAGGAGGGAATTCTGGCGGACGTTTTGGTCGCACCCCGAAGAGTTCTATCGAAGACTTTTATGATCCGAAGCGCTACGATTAATATTTCAAAAGTTACAGCCCTTCAAAGTGCCCCCCCCCCCCCAAATTAAAATCCTTTTTACGGAGTTTAGGCGGGAATTCTGGCGGATGTTTTTGTCGCCCTCCGAAGAGTTCTATCGAAGACTATCATGGTCTGAAGCGCTATGATTAATATTTCAAAAGTTACAGCCCTTCATGTGCCCCCCAAAAATTAAAAACTTTTTTCCGGAGTTCAGGCGGGAATTCTGGCGGACGTTTTGGTCGCACCCCGAAGAGTTCTAATCGAAGACTACTTATGGTCCGAAGGCGCTACGATTAATATTTCAAAGGTGATATTCGCCAGGGATGTAGGATGAGAGCAAGGATATTGAATAAATGCAAAGACTATAGGTATGTAGGTAAAACGATAGTATATTACTAAAGTCTTATACAATGGCAATGTTGGTTACAATTTACTAATATTAATAGTGAAGTACGGTTATAACGAAGTAATCTTAAACTGAATGTGCTTATTGAATATCGAAAGATTATTCTGGAACCAGAGGATGTAGGAGGATATAGGAGTCGTATGGAAATAGAAGTTTCGAGTACTGAGGCTCACCCTGAGTCGTAGGTGATGACACGTCCAAAGAACTGAGACAACTGAGAGCGTCCCTTGGGAAGCTCGTTCTTTTATCCCTGTGTGTCAGGAGCGGGGGTGGTCGAAAGGAAGGGTTAAGGAAAATGAGTGGAAGGTTTGCGTTGGTGTTGCGTCATCGGCTCTGTTTTCTGATTTCTCTTTCGGGTTGTTTTATGATGTATGACTCATAGGTTTAGGGAAAGTTTTTCCGGAAGGCTCTGGAAGGATCTGGAAGGGTCCGGATGTTTACGAGTTGTCCGAGGAAGGGTTCGCTACGGGTGGTCGGAAGGGTTGAGGATGTGTTTTCGAAAGTTCTCGAAGCGTCGAGATTATTTAAAAGCTTCGTATGTCTACCGCTAGTGGTTAGTTATTCTTAGTTAAACTTAAGGTGTGTTGCGCGAGCTTATACTTAGTGCTTATGTGCTACGTGGGAATGTTGTTATTAGTGGTATGGGGTTCGGCCGTTGGTAGGGTCAGTTGATGGTGCAGCCGTCAGCGGAGAATGACCCCGCGCCGGTAACACAGCGGTGCGGACCGAGGATAATTGAGCAGCAAGTGCTCGCTCAGGACACGGTGCGCGAGGACCCCGTGGGTCAACGGAGGCGCATCGAAGCGGCCAAGCGAGATGTGATCTTAATTATGAATCGTCCGTAAATGGACAATGAAAGTTTGGTTTTTGTTTTGTGTGCACCCTGCATACCTCCGTACAATAACAAGGTTCACGGGCTTCGCTCGAATAAACATAATAATGGGATTTTGACTTTCGTTCTAAATAAGATGCCGTTTTAGATTAAAGAAGAGTTGCCTCCGAAAAGTAACGGGATTCTGTGAATTAATTACATTTACGATTAATTATAAAATGCTAGAAAGACCAACAGGCGAATAAAAGCGTGTGGATAATAAAATCCGAAATGGGCAAAAGCGCGAGATTACAAACGAGACCGCGCGCGAAACAAACCATATCTGCGAAATAAGCACTACGCGAGGGTGGTAAGCGATTTGGGGAAACCACCGATCGAAACGGGAAATTAATGATATAAATGTATTAGCGGGACCATAATAAGGGAGAATTAATCGATAGCCAATATACCGGGTGTGCACAAACCGAGATAGCACTACCACGCGGGCAACAATAAGTGGTAACTGATTTTAGATAATGAGCAGTGCGAAACGCTCACCAAGGGGGCAAACGTATAAAATACATCGCGAACAAGAAAATGAGACCAATGGATGGTCGATCGGACACGCGGAACGCGAGATCGGGTGACCATAGGGTGGCTAGCGGTTCCGGGGAACTAAGGGTCAGAAGGGCGCGGCGCCCACATAAACGTCTTATTAATCACTAAGATAACGCAAAAAGACCATTGGTCAGAAAGTAGGTCGCGCGAATCACGAAAATCGCAACCCAACGATAAGTTAGTACTATTAGGACACCGTCTAGACGCGAGCGAGCGCGGCGAACATGGACCGGGTGGCCATAGGCGAGCGGCGACCACATGGAAAGCGGAACACACGAACTATCCGTTGCGTGCGAAATTTAGGGGTATGCATAACTTAGGATAATTGTTTAAACAATATATAGGGTGACTCCAAAGTAATTGACCCACCGGGAAGCGAAATGGTCGAACCAAGGGCATAAGCGATGGGCCAATTATGCGCGGAAAAATGCAATATGTTAACCAACGAATGTGATAGGAGGATTAATAAGTGTAAACGCGAAATTCCATTTCCGTATTAAAATTATCAATGATAAATTAAGGAAATATGTAAGGGCACGTATTAAATGAGATATGGCAAACGGAATTTCACGTAGGAAATAAATTGGCATGTGAACACAAATAACAAGCGTGATTAAGCGAGCGGGTACAATAGATGTACACATGGGCGTACGTGAGAATATGCGGGTTGAGTTGGCGAAAACACCGAAAAACCGAAGTACGTTATACGGGCAAGAACAATGACCGAGGAACGCGGAAGTCAGAGTCCAACGAGTAAGCACCTGATAGGATCCCCAACTGTCAAAAGGGCGGATCTAGGAGAAAGTGGGGCACCGCCACGAGAGGAAGAGACCGGAGCAGAGTCGGTGGATCGAGGAGTTCTCGCCAGGATCCGAAACAGAACAGTCGAGTCCGGAAAGCTCTCGCTTGGGACTGATACTTAGAGTTGGCGTTGAACATCCCGCGGTAGTCGCGTAAATCCTAGAATACTTGTATCATCTGAAAAGAAAGTAAAATAGAAAACACTTTATTATCTAAAAGAAATACAATTGGTTAAATTCATTCGGGTACGAATAACCTACCTTGCGATATACCTACCTGATCCTGATACTTACCTCGCGGCAATTCCACACCCGTTCGGGGAGATCCTGAAGAAGTCCAGCGAAGGGTCGGAGACACAGGCGGCGGTGCACAGCTGCAGTCCAATAAAGATCCAAGGCGTGGTCCAGCGGCGATCGAAGATCCGGCGGCTTAGAGGGATTCGGACCAAAAGGTGGAGAGGAATCAGCGGGGCGTCGAAAGGTTGGAAAATCTTTAATTCAAATTTGAAATCCTTTCTCGATTTCCGCGGATAAAGTCGAGTGGCGACCGTGTCGGTAACAATAATCTTGAAATCGGAGGGTAATCAGACCTCCGTACGGTTACAGTAGATAGACTGGATTCGACGGGGAAATTTAATCGCGGTGAAACGTGCGTGACGATACGGCGTGACCCTGTGGTCTCGGAAACGTAGCGGGATTAAACTCGCACCGATAGCTTGCTTGGTACACGGAAGGGAACAAAACCCGAAAAGCCTGGCGACCGTGACAGGACACGCGTAATCGAATTGCGTGCGAATCGCAGCGTGCGAGTGAAACCGTCGAAACATAACAGTGTGCAAAGAAACCAGAGTTTCTTGCGGAGAATATAGGCGCGAAAACCGAGCAGTAATAGGACCGAGCGTAAAGTGCGAATTGAGAGTTTCAATGGGAATGTAAAACAACGTGCGGTAAAGAACGCGAAGTCGCGAACATAGATTCGTGACGAAAAGAAAATCGCGTGGAAAACGTACGACGTTCTCCATCGAGCCTTAGGCACGGTAAAGGTCATATTAGAGAAACGGTGCGCAAAAATTAGAGGTGTTGTAGGAAAAGGAACGAGAGTCGGTGTACAAAAGGGTGCATTCGAAAGCGCGCGTGTAAGGAATATCGCAACAACGTGCGCCACACATGACGCGAAGTCGCGACAAGCTGAAGTGATCGTGACGATTAAGAAATCGCGTTAGGAGGGTACGGATATTCCACGCGAATCAAGGAATAGTATAGACGAAAAGAATATATAATAGTCGAACGTGAGGTTCCGAAATTGAAATACGCGGTACCGACACTAATAGCGAGACGCGCGAACGTCGAAACAACGTGCGAAACCAGACACGCGGGATCGTAGCGCTAAAACAGCGAAGTTGCGCATATGATCGAAAACTAACGCGGTCACAAGAACGTACGGACGTTACGGGTGCCGAAGAGAAGTGATTGCGGGAAGCGTATATTAGGAGCGTAAAGAAGGCGGCAAAACGGCGCCGAGGAAACCAAGACGTGGTAGAGGTGCGCAATCAAAGTCCGCATCGGGGATGCCAAATTTGCAGCATTCCCCAGTAGGTAATCATACGAGGTCCCACGGACCACCACAGACGTCAAACCAGATAACGGCAAACGCGAACGCGAGCACAAGTAGGAATACGGGCGCGAAAAATCGCGGTAAACGAGACGAAATGTCGGACGAAAATGCGTTGCAAGTTAACAATAACGTGGCAAATCAGGCATTGAACCTGAGTAACGAGCCACCGCGGAATGTAGCCAACGAAAAAGCATTGGTGCAACAAAACGCGGAATTATTAAATATGATTCAAAGAATGACGGAGGAAATGGAACAATTAAGAAATACGGCACGACAGAATCGCGAGTTCGCCGATAACAATCGTAGTATGCCCGGATCATCGGCCGATAGAACCGAGCAAAAAGCAGAATCCCGTCTCTACGACGACGAACATCAGCAACACGAGACGCCGTTAGAATTGGTTCCACTAAGGGTCAGACTTCCCAGGGGAGGTTGGATAAAAAACCCCTTTGATGAGTTAATATACCGAGGAAAGAGCGATAAGCAAAACCCAATGCGTTTTTTGCAAAAATTTGAGAAATTAGCTTTGTACGAAAACGTCCCCGAGGATGAGCAGTTACATTATTTTGGACGTTGCATGCGAGGGGCAGCCAGTCAATGGTTTGAACTCCAGCAGGCCGACGATATTGGCGAGATAAAACGGCTGTTTACTCAGACATATTGGGGATGCCAAGCCCAAATGCGGTTTAGGCAGCGCGTATATTTCGGGAAATATCGAGCGACGGAAGAGCAAATGTCAATGGCGGAGTACGCGTTAAGTGTGGCACGTCAAGCGAAAACGTTATTGCCACCTATGACAGACGAGGAGATTGTTCAGACCGTTCGTGAACACTTTGACGCGGATGTCGCACGAGAGTTAAGACCATCCGTAGTTAGATCCGTGAACGACATGATTGAAATGTTAGATACGATCGAAAATGAAAAGGAAACGCGAAGATTGCGCGGAGAAGCGCAACGCGCAAGCAGTAATAGCGGCAGCGGTAAGCAAACGTATGGCCGTAAAGATAATGTCAGGGTAGCCGAACGCGGAAGATCGACTAATCGTGACTATGGGAGCGACCGAAAGGCTGAAGGGCGTTATAACAATTCTGCCAAACGTGATACGGCGAGCCAAAGGCAATCGTCGTACAAAAATTCGCAAGGGTGGCGGAAAACGAACTCGCCGGAGGCGCAACGTAGGGGCGCGGTCGACATAGTCGAGCTGCCAGATAGTGGAGTTGATAACGCAGAACCAAAGGTAACGCGTTACACGCGGGAGCGCGAAACAGACACAAAGCGCGATCGCGGGACAAATAAATCGACATATGAAAGAAAATCAGCAGATACGTATAATCGCGGGCGGAAATTGGCCGCGATAACAGCCGTAGAACGGCAAGAGGACAAAAGTAAACGCGACGAAGAGGACAGGAGCGAGTATACCGAGTCGAGCGAGGACGATCAGGATGGAGCGGACGAAAAAACCTGTTGCACGATAAAACGCGACGGAAGGGGCACAAGTACAATATCAAGTGCGGAAGAACCATCGAGCGAAACGAGCCACGGCCCGGTGAATGTAATAAGAACACAAGAAATCGTCCGAGAACTTGACGAGGAAATGGCGAGAGAACAGAAAAAGCGAGTCGATCAGGCGGACGTGCCGATGATTGACATGAGATTTAGCAAATGTAGCACAAAGGCGCTTATCGATACCGGGGCGCAAGTCACGGCGATGACACGTGCTTTCTACGAGCAATTGCGAGAATCGAACGAAGAAATGGAATTATTACCGATAAAGAAATTCACTCTAAGAGGAGCGTTTTCAGAAAAAGGGTCCACCATTTCCAGCAAAGTACGAATTGCATTTGAGTACAAAAATGAACGCTATACTCACGAGTTCCTTATCGTAGATAACCTAGCATATGAGATAATACTAGGGATCGATTTTCTACTAAGATATCGATTGATGCTAGCATGTGACGATGAGATCGACGTCAAGTTTCGAAAAACGATAAACCCAATCATATGCGTGAACATAAACGCACGCGACGAAGCAATGATGCGATTGCAGGAGATTTTGGACAGCCATGCGGAATTGTTCAACGGAGAGATTGGCAAAGTGAACCATTACGAACACCGCATTGAGATGAACGTGACCCGTCCGTATAAAAAGAAAACGTATCCAATACCAGAGATTCACATGAATCGGGTCAGGGAGTATATCAAGGAGCTCGAACGAAAAGGCATCGTGAGAAAACAAGCGACACAATACGTAAATCCTCTGGTCGTGGTAATCAAGAAAAACGGTGATATTCGACTGTGTCTGGACGCGCGAGAAATCAACAAGCAAATGGCGAACGATCACGCTCAACCACCAACCATAGAAGAGATATTTAGACGCATAGGGAAGAAGAAGTACTTTACCACCCTCGACGTGAGCCAGGCCTTTTGGCAAATTCCTCTTACGGCAGAGTCGATGCAATACGCCGGATTTTTGTTCGACGGTCAGACTTATGTGTTTCAACGAATGCCATTCGGGCTAAAAACATCGGGCGCGTCGTTTACTCGAGCCATGCATGAAGCATTGGGGGACCAAGATTTCTTGTTGGTATATCTCGATGACGTGCTGATAGCATCCGACTCGTTGGAGGAGCACCTGATACATTTGGATTGGGTATTAACAAAATTAGAAAAGGCAGGATTTCGACTTAACCGCGACAAATGCGAATTCATACGTGAGGAAATAAAATTCTTGGGACACACATTCAATGAAATAAAAGCAGAAATAAACCAAGAGACACGTGATGCGATTGCTAACTTTGAAAGACCACGTAACAAGAAACAGATTCAGTCCTTCTTAGGGCTCGTAAATTGGGACCGCAGATTCATCAAGAATTTGGCGCGATTAACGAAACCGCTGGAGGAATTATTAAGAAAAGGCGAAAAGTTCGAATGGACAACAGAAAGACAAAGCGCGTTTAATCAAATCAAACAGGCATTCCGCGAGGCGCCGGATTTGTACCTGTTTAGGCCGGATGCGAAATATGGAATCTACGTGGACGCGGCGCGAACGGGGCTGGGCGCGAGGTTATACCAATATCAACCGAACGCGGAAACGGAAACGCGACAAACGGTCGGCTATGCGAGTAGGGGGACTTAAAGGCGCCGAGGTGAATTACACTATAACGGAGCTTGAATGTTTGGCTCTCGTATGGGCTTTGAGAAAGTGGCACACGTTGTTGCTAGGACGACACGTGCGCGTACATACCGACCACCAAGCCTTAAAATTCCTTAGCACCTGCGTACAAAACAACAGTAGAATCGCACGATGGTTTGCGTTCCTACAGGAATTTGACTTAGACATAGTACATTTACCGGGACGCGAAAACGAAATAGCGGACGTACTCTCGCGAAGAGCCACGAACGCGGACGCGGATAACGAGATTAGGCGAATAGCGTTGGTGCGTAATATTAACCAGGGAAATGATACGCGAACATGGATTAATGTTATCCGGGAGGCGCAAAACGCCGAGGAATTGTTACGCGAAGTAATGCAGAACCATCCGGATATTGTATACGAGCGGGACGGGCTCGTGCGAATTAAGCGCGAGGAAGGAGAGAGAATTGTGCTACCGCGCAAAGTAACGTGGCGAATCGCGCGAGAGGTTCACCAATTCTTACTCCATTTCGGAACGGATAAGACATGCGATTTCTTAAAGCGTTATTTCGACGGATCAAACTTTGAGCGTATTTCACGCGACGTGGTAGCGTCATGCGAAAACTGTCAGGCGACAAAATATTATACACGACCGACGGTGGGCACCGAATATTATCGGTTACCGGAAGCCCCGGGAGAAACATTGTCGCTCGACATATTCGGACCGTTACCGGCGACGTATCACGGATATAAATATATATTAGTCATTATGGATCAGTTTTCCAAATTCATCAGATTATTTCCGATGAAAGATCAACGACTCGAATCAATCCAACAGAATTTGGAGAACCGATTCTTTAGGGAAATAGGAATACCACAAACTATTTTAACCGATAACGGGAGCCAATTCCTGACTGAACGATGGAGAGAATTCGCTGCCGAAAAGGGTTTCGCGGTTAGGCGAACGTCGCCATATAATCCCCAGTCGAATCCAGTCGAACGAGTGATGAGAGAATTAGGCCGGATAATACGCGCATACGCGAGCCAGCGACAGCACGCATGGCATCAGATAATTAACCGTGCGGAGGAAGTAATAAATCACACCCGGCACGCGTCACACGGCTTCACCCCGGTGGAGCTGAACAATGGCGAAAACAGCCACTTGAGCGCGATACACCCTACGCTGATTCCTCGAGAAGATCACGAAGAACAACCGTGGGCTGACAAAGTCGAACGAGCCAGACAACGGCTCGCAGAAGCGGCGCGGAAGAGGAAGATACAAGCCGATAAACATGGCACAGCCACGTATCACGAAGGACAGCAAATATGGATAAAACTTCATCACAGATCGAACGCTAAGCGGAATCTGACGAGAAAATTCCATCTGGTATACGAGGGGCCATATAGGATACAGCAAGTCGTAAGACCAAACGCATACCTCGTCGAGGATCTCGATGGCCAGACCATCGGCATATTCAACGCAAGACAAGTCAAACCCCATCGGGAGGCCAGACTGCGAGACATGGAGGTGGAAAGCGACAATGACGGGGAGTCCGACGACCAAATGAGTTCCGATCTTGACGGCCAAGAACGGCGGGCCGGACATAGACGAGTCAAAAATGACGGGGAGTTCGACGACCAATTAAGCTTCAGCGATAACGAAGAGGAGGAGGAGCCTACCGAGTCATACAACGCTAGTCAAAGCGAAGATGATGACGATAGATATGAAGATGTATGGAGCAACGACGATGGTGGGAGCATTGTTGAGCGACGGATCGACAGAACCCTAGGACATGACAGTAGGCGAACGAACCGCGAAGATAACATTAGCGGGGCACCGTTGAGTGCGAACGTTCGCACCAGAGAACGACAGCAGACGAGCAGCGGAACAAGCAAAATGAAACCGTTCAGCGGAAGAGAGGCTGGAACAAGTCGAAATCGGAAGGATGTCATTGAGATCAGCGATTCGGACGATTCTGCTCCAGTTGGTGAGAGAACAGCGCCAGAAAAACGCTGGAGCGCGATATTGGACCGGAAGCAACAGTCATCCGATGATGAAAGAGAGGAAGATGACCAGCAACAAGACGACGTCATCGAAATCTCGGACTCTGATGAACCAGGTGAGGAGAGGCGGCTAAACGCAATACAAAAGGAAGAGAACGATAGTGACGCAACCACCATAGACTACGAGGACTTCTACCAGGGACTCAGGGTTCACAGCAGCCTGAAACAAGAAGGGGAAGTGAATATAAGAACGAGAAGAGAAAATGGAGTACTTACCCCAATAAGCGAACGGATGGATGAATCCAGCGGCAACGACGACGGTGACGATCCTGTCCAAGAAGAAGAAATGCAGCTCCACGACGACCTGGAAGAAGAAAAGGAGGAATTAGTGAAAATGACGTTCAAACAAGAAGTGACAATTGATTACGCGGACGCAAAAGCGGTAATCACACGACCGATTATGACGGGGAGCGGTAACGCGAGCACGCGGAACCGCGAAAGCCACACGGGCGGACAACGCTTGAAATGCGCGCGGAGTTAGGTACGGTATTAAAGAAACGCGTGCGTGTCAGTAGAATAGCCAAAGTTTGTGCCACCAGCAGTGGAAAGCTACTGGCAAGTAAAGTGCGACAAGGACAACAAGTGTGTACGAAACGTAGTACGCACAATCATAACAACGCGAAGGGCAAAGACCGAACGGCGCGCGCGGGGCACGTGAACGAGGCGCGGAAGCGGAGCAAGAAATCAGTTCGCAATAGAATTTCGATAGAGAAACATCTCATGCGTTCTGTGCGGCAAAAAGTAAGCGAAATGGAGCAGAACGGTCGTTCAGACAAGGAGAGGCGACACGCAGTGCTGCGAAAACTGCAAAATAATATAGTGGCCGAAGAACAACGGCAACGAGCACGAAAAATCCTGTCATTAGCGGAGGCGTACACGCGGGCCCTCCCAACGGATCCCTATGCGGAGGATCACACTTCGGCGAGGGAGGAAGCTCTAGAGTCGCAGCAAATAGTGAAAGCAATAATGCAGCTTGAACAATTAAAAGAACGCGCCAACAACGCGTGTGAAAATCTGGCAGTGACGAGGCTACCAGAAAATACAACAGTAGCAAATGTGATGGTGGCAGTAACGACAGAATACGTGCGAATGGATGACCAACCCCCATACCGTGTCATAATCACGGTAGACGGACGGGACATTAAGATGTCGACAGAATTACTGGAGGGTGAGGCAGAAGGGATGCAAGCACAGGACAACAATAGCGAGCAGGACGATGATAGCGAAAGCAGCAGCAGTAGCCAAGGCGAGACCAACAACCTGGACAATAATGATAAAGGACCAACGACGCCGGAGCAAATACTTGGAGACGTTCCTGAGCCGGAGCAAAGGAAAAATGGCACACAGCAACCCGTAACTGAGACACCGAGCGGGTTAACAGCATCATGCCTGTCGGGGCCAGAGAAGCACCAGCAAGGACCAGCGTGCCCAAGAGTATCCACGCCACTCCAACAAGGGATCAGCAGTGCAGAATGGGCAACGGACGAAGGGCGACACGACGACGACGGCCAGACTATGAGACAAGGGACGAGCGACGAGGATGAAGGAAGCGACGCGGAGGGAGAAGAAACACCTGCGGATAATCGTCACATCGAGCATAGTTGTGGAAGAAAGAGAGCGGCCAACCCGCCAAAAATACGCAAGCGAAGAGCAGCGAAAGCAGCAAGACGACGAATAGTAAGCGTGCGCCAAATCGAACACGCTCAGGCGCTAGAAAAAAGACGAGAAAAGAGGCGCGCGAAGAAGCAGCAGACGGCAGCGTTGGAAGAACAACGGGACGATCACACGGCAAGCCGCGAATCGCCC
Source organism: Temnothorax rugatulus (assembly GCA_035220575.1). NCBI lineage: Eukaryota > Metazoa > Arthropoda > Insecta > Hymenoptera > Formicidae > Temnothorax > Temnothorax rugatulus. The sequence continues at coordinate 28,054 of JASTWL010000794.1, read as the reverse complement.
CGGACGGGGAGATTGCAGCCGTCAGCGGAGAATGACCCCGCGCCGGTAACACAGCGGTGCGGACCGAGGATAATTGAGCAGCAAGTGCTCGCTCAGGACACGGTGCGCGAGGACCCCGTGGGTCAACGGAGGCGCATCGAAGCGGCCAAGCGAGATGTGATCTTAATTATGAATCGTCCGTAAATGGACAATGAAAGTTTGGTTTTTGTTTTGTGTGCACCCTGCATACCTCCGTACAATAACAAGGTTCACGGGCTTCGCTCGAATAAACATAATAATGGGATTTTGACTTTCGTTCTAAATAAGATGCCGTTTTAGATTAAAGAAGAGTTGCCTCCGAAAAGTAACGGGATTCTGTGAATTAATTACATTTACGATTAATTATAAAATGCTAGAAAGACCAACAGGCGAATAAAAGCGTGTGGATAATAAAATCCGAAATGGGCAAAAGCGCGAGATTACAAACGAGACCGCGCGCGAAACAAACCATATCTGCGAAATAAGCACTACGCGAGGGTGGTAAGCGATTTGGGGAAACCACCGATCGAAACGGGAAATTAATGATATAAATGTATTAGCGGGACCATAATAAGGGAGAATTAATCGATAGCCAATATACCGGGTGTGCACAAACCGAGATAGCACTACCACGCGGGCAACAATAAGTGGTAACTGATTTTAGATAATGAGCAGTGCGAAACGCTCACCAAGGGGGCAAACGTATAAAATACATCGCGAACAAGAAAATGAGACCAATGGATGGTCGATCGGACACGCGGAACGCGAGATCGGGTGACCATAGGGTGGCTAGCGGTTCCGGGGAACTAAGGGTCAGAAGGGCGCGGCGCCCACATAAACGTCTTATTAATCACTAAGATAACGCAAAAAGACCATTGGTCAGAAAGTAGGTCGCGCGAATCACGAAAATCGCAACCCAACGATAAGTTAGTACTATTAGGACACCGTCTAGACGCGAGCGAGCGCGGCGAACATGGACCGGGTGGCCATAGGCGAGCGGCGACCACATGGAAAGCGGAACACACGAACTATCCGTTGCGTGCGAAATTTAGGGGTATGCATAACTTAGGATAATTGTTTAAACAATATATAGGGTGACTCCAAAGTAATTGACCCACCGGGAAGCGAAATGGTCGAACCAAGGGCATAAGCGATGGGCCAATTATGCGCGGAAAAATGCAATATGTTAACCAACGAATGTGATAGGAGGATTAATAAGTGTAAACGCGAAATTCCATTTCCGTATTAAAATTATCAATGATAAATTAAGGAAATATGTGAGGGCACGTATTAAATGAGATATGGCAAACGGAATTTCACGTAGGAAATAAATTGGCATGTGAACACGAATAACAAGCGTGATTAAGCGAGCGGGTACAATAGATGTACACATGGGCGTACGTGAGAATATGCGGATTGAGTTGGCGAAAACACCGAAAAACCGAAGTACGTTATACGGGCAAGAACAATGACCGAGGAACGCGGAAGTCAGAGTCCAACGAGTAAGCACCTGATAGGATCCCCAATTGTCAAAAGGGCGGATCTAGGAGAAAGTGGGGCACCGCCACGAGAGGAAGAGACCGGAGCGGAGTCGGTGGATCGAGGAGTTCTCGCCAGGATCCGAAACAGAACAGTCGAGTCCGAAAAGCTCTCGCTTGGGACTGATACTTAGAGTTGGCGTTGAACATCCCGCGGTAGTCGCGTAAATCCTAGAATACTTGTATCATCTGAAAAGAAAGTAAAATAGAAAACACTTTATTATCTAAAAGAAATACAATTGGTTAAATTCATTCGAGTACGAATAACCTACCTTGCGATATACCTACCTGATCCTGATACTTACCTCACGGCAATTCCACACCCGTTCGGGGAGATCCTGAAGAAGTCCAGCGAAGGGTCGGAGACACAGGCGGCGGTGCACAGCTGCAGTCCAATAAAGATCCAAGGCGTGGTCCAGCGGCGATCGAAAATCCGGCGGCTTAGAGGGATTCGGACCAAAAGGTGGAGAGGAATCAGCGGGGCGTCGAAAGGTTGGAAAATCTTTAATTCAAATTTGAAATCCTTTCTCGATTTCCGCGGATAAAATCGAGGAGTGGCGACCGTTGGCGGTAACAATAATCTTGAAATCGGAGGGGTAATCAGACCTCCGTACGGTTACATGTTGGTAATGTTCGACTGTCGGTAAGTGAAATTGTTGTTGGTAAGTGAAATTGTTGTTGGTAAGTTCGACTGTCGGTAAGTAAAATTGTTGTTGGTAAGTTCGACTGTCGGTAAGTTCGACTGTCGGTAAGTGAAATTGTTGTGGAGTCGTGTAGTTAAGGGTTTTTCGAATTGTTCGGTTTTTTGTGGTGGGGCGGATGTAACACCTCCCCCCTTATTTTAAAATGTTGGACGCTGTTCCAACATTTTACTGGGCTTATTTCTAAGGTTCCTTTATTAGAGCAAGGGGATTACAAAATATAGTTATCGACTAACCTTATCTTTAGTTAACTACTAATTGTCGCGCAGATATCTTCTGAGCTCGCCGTAGTCCATTTCCTTGGTGTTGTCGCTACTTGCACTGGGCTCCTCCTTGGCAGGGACGAGTGTGGTTAGCTCGAGAGGTGGTGCCTCCGGGTCGGTGTTTTCCGTGGGGACGGGCTTTCTGTTGCTGAGATGTAGGAGCAAGTGAGTGATAGAGCTCCATATTGCTCCCAGCAGGTGAATGCTCCAACCGTAGACGGAATGAAGCGCGTAGCCTCTGATGATTGAGTCGATTATCAACTTGGCCAGGCGGAACAGGAGGATGAGGGCTAATACTCCAGCGCTTGCCGATCCAAATGTGATAAATCCTTTCCACAGGCGTTGGCCGGTGCTCTCTGCAATCTTCTCCAGCGACTCCTCGTCCAGTAGGTTATATAGTGAGACAGTGCCGCGTGGTATGTCGCGACCCATTGCTCCCTGCACCAATGTGTTTAGCATCGGTGGTTTTTCTATAGGGAACATGATGTGATCACGGTCAAGGTCTTGTGTAGAATATATTCCACTCGTGGCGAGGTTGGATGGATTTACGTATTTCCATCGTGGTTTCGTTAGTGGCTGGATCGTAGGTGGGGCCAACGCTTCTACTGGGCGTGGCATTAGTTTGAACCATGCTTCGTCTACCTTATACATTGAAGGTAGGAGCTCATTACAGTCTCGGATTGTGCCACCCTTGATCAGCACTCGAGACTTCGGGAACAGGAAATAGGATGCGTTGTTATGCGAAACGGGTAACTCGCTATAGCAGCTCTCCGTTTGCCTTATTTTGCACGTGACTGGTACGCATTTAGCTATGTATATGACCTCACCTGCTGTGATGGCGGTGTAGCCCGGCGCCTTCATGATTCGATACGCCATTTCATCGGGGGCGATGCTGGCAAGAGACAAAGCGTTCTCTAACACCTGCTTCTCGAGAGCGCATTTTTGGCTCATTATGTCCCGGTATAGTTGCGTCAGTTGCGTCCTCATATGTTTCTCGACGTATATGAACTTGCTGTTCACATACGTGAAGATGTCCAGGTTATCGATCGATATTCCTGTCTGGATTTTGAAAGTTCGCCCTGGCCTTGTTTCGAGGATGAACAATTTCGGGTGCTCTGTTTGTATTATTTTGTACCCGCAGAGGTTCGTTTCCGTAGTCTTGGCCAGTGCGAAGGTAATGTCCCTCGTTGTCAGAGTATAGATGACCGGGGTCTCCTTCTGGGTGGGTTTAGTGAGACTCGGTGGGCGTTTCCCTCGTACAGTACATCATATTTGTTGAATTGGCAGGTATCGGTTGGCAGCGTCTTCCAATATGTCATTGTTCCATCAGCGTCGTAATACTCGCCCTCCATGGCTGGACAGCGGGTGCCGGATGGTAGTACTACTTCGTTGTGGAGTGTTTCACGGCCAGTTCCATCCGCCGCGTTGTTATTCTCACCGTTGCCTGAACGAATACGTTGTCCCAGGTACCTAGGGGGTCGCTGTATTGCGTTCCCTCACATCTGCCGTTCATAGTCAGGGATCCGGCCAGCGTAATGGCGCGGGTGGTTAGTGGCATTCACCTTGATCCCGGTTATCATTCCGCTGGCTCCTCCCAGGAATAGAGCTCCGGTATCTTGCATCTTCCGGCAAGCATCCCCTGAAATTTCTCGTATGTACTCGTACTTTCCGCCTTGCACGGCCGAATTGTAGGAGGACCACCCGCAATATTTTATATCGCGGTCTATTTCGATTCTGCATTGGACCGCGGTGGTGTGGTCGAATTCGCTTAGTTGCAAAAGCTGGATGTATGTTTCTTCAGTAACTGGTTCCAAATCTTCCAGTTCGCAATCGCCGATGTCCGTTAAAGACAACGTCGTCACGTTCAGTCCCTCGCCTCTGCAGTCAAATCCCAGCAGGGCATATGCTGGTGCGCATATGGCGGCCAGAAGGGTGATCGCTGTCGTACGCCACATGGTTTCGCCGGGTGTGCAGCTCGGCTCGTACTGATCCTTGGAGACGCTCCGTTGCTCTTATAGCTATGCTTAAAACTACTTGGAGGGGATACAATGAGGAGGGGAGTCTTATCGTCTAACCGGTTTTAGCTTATCTACATGCACTATCCTAGTTCTATTCCCTATTTGAAGTTTCACGTTATTATTTCCTAGTACTTCGGTTATTTCATACGGACCTGTATATTGGTCATCTAGTTTCCCTTTATTGGGTTCTTTTAAGAGGTACGCGCGGTCTCTCGCCTTAAACGTATATGCGTTCATTCTCTTATCATAGTACGCTTTAGATCTTTCCTTGGCACGCTTCAGGTTTTCGCGCGCGTTATCCTGTGTATCGCGAAGTTTTTCGAACAGATTCTCGAGGTAAGCATAGTAAGTTTCATTTGGTTCATTCTCTATCGGAGGATCGCTCGAGGGGGTGCGCGCAGTTTTGCCGAAAATTAATTCATGCGGCGTATATTGCGTGCCCTCGTGGACGCTGGTATTATATGAGAAGGTCGCGAACTTCAGGTACTCGTCCCAATCATTTCTCTCGCAAAATTGTTTTAAGTATTCCCACAGTACGTGGTGCGATCTTTCGATTGATCCGTTCGATTGCGGCCTGTACGCTGTGGTTTGATAACGGGTGATGCGAAATTTTTTTGCTATGTTGCGCATTAGTGCGTTTAGAAAATGGGTGCCCTGATCAGTGAGCCAGGCTCTTGGGGCACCGTAGATGCAAATGAAGTCCTTCGCAAATGCGTCGGCCACGTCTATTGCGGCTGCGTTTTTTAAAGGGATGGCCAGGGAATATTTAGTGAGGAGATCTTGGATAGTAAGGATATATGAGTATCCCGTCCTTGTGGTGGGCAGAGGTCCCATGATGTCCATGGAGACCTTGTCGAACGCTGGTCCTGGGGTATCGGTAAGGACCATCGGTTTGCCGTGTCTTGACACGGGTGAGCTTTTTTAGTTGACAACCCCTGCAGTTTTGGATAAACCGTTGGACATCAGACTTCATTCCGGTCCATTGGTAACGTTCCTTGAGTCGCCGATATGTCTTGGTGACTCCCTTGTGTCCTCCAATGGCAGAGGCGTGGAACTCTTGCAGAATTCCGGCCTTTTCTGCGTCCGTTGGTATGGACACTCGGTTGTTGCAGATTAGGATGCGGGTCTGGTTTCCTCGGAACGTGTCTTCCAATAATTTGCGGACCGCGCGAGGCGGTATCCCATCAACACTTCCCTGACACATAGCGACCGTGGGTAAGTCCAGCTCGGTGCATACGTCTAGGAGCGAGGTGATGGCCTCTTTACCCACTTCCTTTGGGTGTATTCCGAGGTACAGGTTTTGATAGGGAGAGCTATTATCATGCCTTTTCCCTGAGTTAGTACACGCGCTCGCCCGAGCGTAGGGTCGATGTCCATTGGTAGGCTTCGTGTTCCGCGAGCATTCGGCTTCCACAGTCACATGGCTCACCCTGCTGTGACACGAATATGACCAGGGGGTCTTTTCGTGCCAGGAAGTTGTCCTTGACTTCTATAATCCGGGCATTGGTGCGATGCAAATTGAAAGGTTCGTTCGGATTGTCGGACGATTTCCGAGGACGTACTGTCAGTATCCTCTGTTTCGTCGTCCTCCAACACTATTCCAGGATCGGAGTCTTCCAACGGCTCGTTTTCGTTTTGGTCGTTGTCGTCGCTAGGTTGATTCTCCTCCGCGATCTCCTCTTCGGCAGGAGGGTCTGCTTCACTCCTGGTCGGGCTCGCCCTGGGGGAGATGGGGCGCCTTCTTTTTGCTCGTGGTTCGGCGGAGAATAGGGATTCGTCAGAGTCGGAAGATTTTGCTTGGGTGAGGGGAAGGATTCGTTGAGGAATCGGATTGCGGGAAAGGGCGTCTGCATTTGCGTTAATTTTTCCCGCCTTGTAAGCAATCTCATACTCGTACTCTAATAATTTCAACCGCCAGCGGACTAGTCGCGACAAAGGATCTTTCACTGAGTTCAGCCAAACGAGAGGTTTGTGGTCCGTGATTAGCTGAAATCTGCGACCGAATAGGTACGGCCTAAAGTGATTGACACAGTATACTATCGCGAGTAGTTCTTTTTCAATAGTAGAATAGTTCCGTTCGGCGGTATTAAGTAAACGGGAGGTGTACGCGATCGGTAAGTCTTTGCCGACAGGGCCTTGGCTTAGGACGCCTCCGATCGCGGTGCCTGAAGCGTCGGTGGTGACGACAAAAGGCTGGGTAAAATCGGGATAGCGGAGGATTGGTTCGGAACAGAGTAATTTTCTTAAGGTGGGAGAACGCCGTTTCCTGATCCTGTTGCCAGGTGAACGCGGCGTCCTTCTTTAGGAGATCGGTAAGAGGTTTCGCTATCCTCGAGAAGCTAGGGATGAACCGACGGTAATAACCCGCTAGTCCTAGGAATTGTTTTATGTTCTTCGCGTGTTGTGGTCGCGGAAAGTGCTCGACGGCTTCGATTTTCTTAGGGTCGGGTTTGACACCAGCTTCTGAGATTACGTGACCGAGGTACGTAACCTCTTTACATAAAAACTCGCACTTGTCAGGCTGGAGTCTCAATCCGGCGCTTCTAAGCCGTTCCGCTAGTTTATGGAATTTAATCAAATGCTCACGCAACGAGCTCGAATATATAATTATATCGTCTAAATAACCAGTAATTCGACGCCCTGGAGTCCCGTCAGCACCTGGTTCATAAGCCGCTGCTGAACGTCCTTCTTTAGAGATCGTGAGAGGTTTCGCGATCCTCGAAGCTAGGGATGAACCGACGGTAATACCCGCTAGTCTAGGAATGTTTATGTTCTTCGGTGTTGTGGTCGCGGAAAGTGCTCGACGGCTTCGATTTTCTTAGGGTCGGGTTTGACACCAGCTTCTGAGATTACGTGACGAGGTACGAACCTCTTACATAAAAACTCGCACTTGTCAGGCTGGAGTCTCAATCCGGCGCTTCTAAGCCGTTCCGCTAGTTTATGGAATTTAATCAAATGCTCACGCAACGAGCTCGAATATATAATTATATCGTCCTAAATATACCAGTAATTCGACGCCCTGGAGTCCCGTCAGCACCTGGTTCATAAGCCGCTGGAACGTCGCTGGTGCGTTCTTAAGACCGAAAGGCATACTTAACTCGTAATGCCCGTATGGCGTCGAAAATGCTGTTTTATGAGCGTCGCCGGATCCATGCGTATCTGAATGGAACCCCGAGGCAAGGTCGAAAACGCTAAAATATTTCGCGCTACCCAATTGATCTAGGATTCCCGTGATATTAGGAAGCGGGTGGCGCGGTCTCCGATGGGTTTTTCGTTAAGGCCTCTATAATCGATCACCATGCGCCACCGTTTATTCCTTTCGAGTCGGCCTTTTTGGGCACGATCCACAAGGGGGAGTTGTAGGGAGATGTCGACGTTTGTATGACGTCATTGTCTAATAGTTCTTTCACTTGTTTATCGATTTCCTCCTTGTGCATCGGCGGAAAGCGATATGTTTAGTACTATCGGTAATTTCGTCGGTGGTGGCGATTTTGTGGGTGATCACGTCGGTGTGATGTAGCTTATCGTCAGGTAATCGGGAAATAAGTCACTATATGCCTCTATGAGATCATGCACATGCTTTTTCTCCTCGTCGTTCAAATGTCCCAGCCGAAGTAACTCTTTTATTTGGTCGGCTCGAGACTTGTTTAGGAAGGCCGCCATTACTCGGCGTGCCTTTTTGTCACTTCTGGTCATTCTCGGCCCTAAGGCAGAACGGCCAGAGGTGCTTGAGTTTTGAGGGAGGGTGCTTCTACGACCCTGCTTAGGAACTGGAAGAGAAGTAGGAGGGCAGGAGGTAGAATAGTTTTCTATCTCCTCGAGTTCGATAGCTGGTAGCGAGATCTCGATGTCTCGCTCACCAGTATTTATGACCCCGATATACGCGATTCCGTCGCGGTTGGTGACGACTGCATCTCCTAAGTAGATGTCGTCGTGCACGTGGATCCGCGGTACGTACCCTTCTTTGATATTCGGGTTTTCTACCTGGATCGGTAACGTAGTTCGCGTCCTCGCGGGGATGGTAAAAGTTCCGAGCGCTTGCTTCGCGGCGGGAGGTTCAGATAGCGGAGGCGCGTCGGTAACTCGCTGATCTGCGTCGGTAACCTTATCATCATCGGTTACGGGAGTTACCGGGGATATAGTAGATACAGAGGGTGCCCCGTTGGTAATTTTACCAATGCTGGGTGCTAGGGATACAGCGGTCACTGAGGGGGCGCTTTTATTGATCAATGGAAACGAGATTCCCTCCCACGTCAGGAGGTTTTGGGTGGCGTCTATCACGTATGAGTCTCGCAGGAAGTCTGATCCTAGGATTCCGTCCTGCGAGATCGGGAAGTCGTCGTTTACGACCTGGAACCTGATCCGGTGACCTAAGTATTCGGTTTCCATTGCTCCGAGCGTGTCGATCTTCCCGTCTGTTACTCCGGTGATAGTTATACCCGCGTTTGCCTCTATTTTCCCTAAGGTCAAGAGCTTACTTAGTTTTATTACGTTTGGCGCGGCCCCGGTGTCGATCATGAAGATTACTTCGCCCTTCAGTCCTTCCATTGACAATGCTACACTGGGCGCGTGCGAGAACTCTAATGGGCTCATTATTGCGATTCTGGTGGGGGGTCTCGCGTCTCTGATATCGCTCTTATCGGACGGCTGGTTTCCTGGGGGGGTCCCGCCCGAGGGTCGTCCGCGGTCCTCGAGGGGATTGGGGAGTTTCCCCGTGCTTGACGCGAGTTGTTATACTGTCTTTTTCGGCACTCCTCGATCTCGTGCCCTACCTTTTTACAGTATCTGCATACCTTGTCGTTTCTGCCAGGGCTTTCGAAACGCGATCTATTTGAGTATTCCGCGCGGCTCCTTTCGGTATTTCCGTATCTTGCTCTGTCTGAATTTTCATAGCGCGGCCTATCTGCATTTTCGTAACGCGACGGGTTCATGTTTCCGTAGCGACCTCTATTCGGTGCGTAGCGGTCGTCGGGTGGGTCCGGGAAGTGTACCTTATGAGGCCCGTATCGTTCTCTATTCGTTTCCATGCGCTCGGGAGAGGATCTAGTGGGAGTGGAATGAGCAAGGGGTCCTCCCGTGCTATATACGTTTCTTTCGAGGCTACGCTCCCTATCGTTCCGGCGAGGGTTTTCGAATCGGGAAGTGTCCAGTTTTTCTTCCTGGGCGAGGATTTTTGCATAATTAAACGCGGCGAAAGGGTTAGAATAGTGCTCCGCGCGGAGACGGGTGCGGTAGCTGGGGGGTAGTCCTTTGCAAAAATAATGTGCCGTTAGCGCGTCGATCTCAGCGACCGAGCCCGAGAAACCGTGGTCGCGTCTGTCGGCGTCGAGGAGGCCTTGACGGATGTCCTTTACGCGACTTATGTAACTCACGATGTGTTCACCCGGCTTTAAATAGACAGCACTTAATTCGCCGCGGTAGTGGTCGGTCGTTTGGGGCGACCCAAAAGCGAGGTTTAGTATGTCCGAAAGTTGGGTTATTGTTTCGCACGTATCGTCTTCTACTGCATCTATAGCCATACCGTGCAGTTTATGCAGGAGGGCCCGGGTTAGGTTACGTTCCGCAGCTGGGGGAAGTACTTCTTTGGCGCGCCGGCATGCACGCAGGAACCGAGACAAAGGAATGTTTTGCCCGTCGAATTGAGGGACGTTTTCGATTGCTTGTTTAAAAGATAGTTGGGGGCCATAATTCTCTGTCGGCGGGTCGCGATGGGGATATATGGTCGAAGTCTGGGCATCGAAAAAACGCGGGAGTCTTTGTGAAGGCGACGCAGGGACCGTTGAAGGGTCCGTCGGGGGGTCAGAGACGGCTCCAGCCCTTTCGGATTGTCTAAATATTTCGGCGCGTTCCTGTTCTAACCAGGCCCTGATTTTTTCTAAGTTTTCCTGCTTTTTCTCTAATTCCTCCTTCTTCTTTTCCACGGTTTCCATTTCGATTCTTATTTCTTCGCGGAGTTTAGCGTCTTCTCGCTCCTTTTCCCTTTTTTGTTTCTGAAGTATCGCGAATTCACGGTCTAATTGTGCTTTCCGTGCTTCGAGCTCTTTCGCGGTTGGAGGTTCACCGGCGTTTGCGCCCGTGCGCAAGTTCATCGGCATCGCGAATTTTCGTATCCCACCGCTGTCACCAAATTTTATGTTACGTCCCGGCGGATCGCGGCCGCAGCGCGGAGCTCGGATCGTTCGCGGGGGACTAGATCGCTTTGTCGGGTCGTTGAACCAAGGGGTTCTACCCGGGGATACCCGCGATCAAGGTATTCGCGATGGGCCGGACTTCTACCAAACCGTTTTTGCTATATTGATCCTCACGCGTCTATTAGAGTTATGCGGTTCTTCACGATGATCCAACAGGTAACGTTCGAAAGCTTCCTCTATAGGGGAACACACGCGGCACTCGTACGTGGGGCGATAGTCATCAATGATTTTGAAACACGCGGAACACTTATGTAAATCGGTGTTTGAACCGTATTGAATGAAATGCTTGAGCACCCCCTTAAATTCCTGCCGTGCCGATCGGTATTCTCCAAAACGGCAATCCTCGCAGATAACGGCACCGGTGGTCTTATTGCGGAAAAGGAACGAGTATACGCAAATTCCGGTCATGAGCCATGTTTTAAGTGGGGTAGGAGCAGGAATTACGCCTATCGGTCGGCGGGTAACCGGGAGTTTAGGACACATTCGCGATCGCGTCGGTCAAGATGTACGCTTTCTTAGTGGGCGTTGATTTGGGAAATAGAGACGATGGTTGGCTCAGGTTCGAGAAAGTGTCGCTCGCCGTTGTTCTCGATGGCGTTAGTAATATCGTGAATTATGTACCTACACGTGGAACAACCTAGCGGTCCCTGTAATTCCCCGATTACCACGTCGCACGAATCGCACTCCTCGACTTGATATTGAAATCCTATGTGCAAATAGTGTCTGAAGATAAGGTCGTATTCGGATCTTTGCTGAGTCGGTAAGTCGCGGAAACACTCTTCGCACAAGTAGCGCTGACTAACACGATGGCGGCGGCACGTGGTAAAGACGCAAATGGCGCGACCTAACCAGCTAGAGTACACGCGACGTTGTGTAACTGACATCCAAGAGGGGCCAGTCATACCGTCGGAGGTCGGTAAAAAGGGAACAAACATTTACCATCAACGGTCGGTAAAACACGTACCATCAGCGGTCGGTAAAAGAACAAATATTTACCATCGGCGGTCGGTAAAGAAACATCGGTCGATAAAGAAACAAACACGTACCATCAGTGGTCGGTAAAGAAACAGCGGTCGATAAAGAAACAAACACTTACCTTGTGGGGGTTAATCGATCTCTAGGGGGTGACTTGCAGTTCCCCAGTGCTCTGGCGTCGCGGCTCCGTAGTGCTGGTGCAAAATCTCAGCGCGTCTCTGTGCGTACCGGGCGCGGCGGGGATCGTCCTTCCTGATGGAATTGATCCACCTCCAAGACGGAATAGACGGTGATTCGGTTTCTCTGATCGGAGTGAGGCGATAGCAGAAACGACGCACCATAAACGCTCGCGATTCTCTTGTTATGAAAATGGCGCGCACACGTTCGATGTTAACAATCCTCGGTTTCGGTTCCGCTTTGCACGCGGACTTCGCGGCGAAGTAATTCTCGTATTCTGTGTCCCCGGTGTAGTCGAGTTCAGTACCCAGAACAGGGGAGTAAGGGAGTTCGAAAAGGAAGCGTTTTAATCTGCGAGTGCGGTGTTTTAATCCGCCCTTCCGCGTCTTAGTCATTTATTAGTGATAGTGTATATATACGTGGTTGATTCCCGTTGCTGTGGTGATTCGACGTGCCGCTCGTACAGCACTGTCTATCTCCAGATTTTAGCAACTGAAAGCGTGCCGCTCGTACAGCACTGCCTCGTGTGCAGACTTCAACAACCGAAAGCGTGCCGCTCGTACAGCACTGCCTCGTGTGCAGAAGTGAACAAGGGGAAGACCAGTAACACAGACGCTTAGGCGTCGTTTCTTTACAAGGTGATATTCGCCAGGGATGTAGGATGAGAGCAAGGATATTGAATAAATGCAAAGACTATAGGTATGTAGGTAAAACGATAGTATATTACTAAAGTCTTATACAATGGCAATGTTGGTTACAATTTACTAATATTAATAGCGAAGTACGGTTATAACGAAGTAATCTTAAACTGAATGTGCTTATTGAATATCGAAAGATTATTCTGGGACCAGAGGATGTAGGAGGATATAGGAGTCGTATGGAAATAGAAGTTTCGAGTACTGAGGCTCACCCTGAGTCGTAGGTGATGACACGTCCAAAGAACTGAGACAACTGAGAGCATCCCTTGGGAAGCTCGTTCTTTTATCCCTGTGTGTCGGGAGCGGGGGTGGTCGAAAGGAAGGGTTAAGGAAAATGAGTGGAAGGTTGGTGTTGCATCATCGGCTCTGTTTTCTGATTTCTCTTTCGGGTTGTTTTATGATGTATGACTCATAGGTTTAGGGAAAGTTTTTCCGGAAGGTTCCGGAAGGATCTGGAAGGGTCGAGAAGGTCCGGATGTTTACGAGTTGTCCGAGGAAGGGTTCGCTACGGGTGGTCGGAAGGGTTGAGGATGTGTTTTCGAAAGTTCTCGAAGCGTCGAGATTATGTAATTGTTATACGTATGTCTACCGCTAGTAGTTAGTTATTCTTAGTTAAACTTAAGGTGTGTCGCGCGAGCTTATACTTAGTGCTTATGTGCTACGTGGGAATGTTGTTATTAGTGATATGGGGTTCGGCCGTTGGTAGGGTCAGTTGATGGTAAGTTCGGCGGTCGGTAAGTTGACCGACTGCGGTTAAGTTCGACTGTAGGTAGATGAATTGTTGTGGGTATGGTCGACAGTCGGTAAGTTCGACTGTCGGTAGGTGAAATTTGTTGTTGGTAAGTTCGGCTGTTGGTAAGTGAAATTGTTGTTGGTAAGTTCGACTGTCGGTAAGTGAAATTGTTGTTGGTAAGTTCGACTGTCGGTAAGTGAAATTGTTGTTGGTAAGTGAAATTGTTGTTGGTAAGTTCGACTGTCGGTAAGTAAAATTGTTGTTGGTAAGTTCGACTGTCGGTAAGTTCGACTGCCGGTAAGTGAAATTGTTGTGGAGTCGTGTAGTTAAGGGTTTTTCGAATTGTTCGGTTTTTGTGGTGGGGCGGATGTAACAGCTGCTTTTTAAAAAAAGGTAATTTTGTTGTGACTGGAGTAAAAAAGCAGCGTCAAGTTTTTGTACGAAATTTTTTTTTATTTCAATAAAATATTTGCATTTTTTATTGTTACTTCTTTAACAGTTTTTAATCTTTGCGATTAACATCTTTGCATTTAAATACCTTGTATTCCTGTGTTGGATTAAAAATTTTGTAATTGTATCTTCTCTTTCTGATTAACGCAATTTAAAGATTTATTTAAAGATCAATCAAGAAAACATTTATGAAAAAATACATATCACTTGGGTTGAGTTAGGTAACGGAATTTGGTTATATTATAATGTCTGTAAGGAAAAATGAAGCTATTATGACTTGTGTAAGAAGACACTTAAATACAAAGATATTTTTTAAAAATAATACAACAGTTATTTTCCGAAGAATGAATATATATTCATTTTATACTTGACGCAATTTATAGATATAATTTATTTTTGTGAAAATACAAACATACCACATCGGTTTTTTTTTAGGTACAAACATACATCAGTTTTTTTTAGGTACAAAGATACCTCATCGGTTTTTTTGAGATAACCACTTTCTTCGAAAGCGTGTGGCTTGACGCCTTTTTTTACCTTTTTTTTAAAAAGGTAATTTTGTTGTGATATGCTTGTACTTCGCATAACGCGTTATTATCTACGTGATGAACGGGGTGGTTTCGCTCACATACATATGAATTGTCACTCTTAATACATTTATTTAATTCGTTTTCCGCAATTGTGCAATAGGTTCGGCTATCGGTATCTATCGCTATAATTTGTTGATTTATTTCTATGAATACAAATTCATCTCCGCTTTTATGTATAGGTAAAGATATCGCTTTTATTATTTCGTACGTTGGGTACGTAATCAGTGGGAATTGTATAATAGTGTATATATTTGTGCCGTCACAGTAGGCGCTAATTTTCGCGAATTTTTCTATTGTTGGCCAGTTTTCTGGTGTTATTTGAAACGGAAATTGTGTGCCCTGAGGTATCTGCGACGCTATTTCCCGTAAATTATTTATTATGTTCTCGATTGGAACTAACCTTATGTTTAGTATTCCAATTTTCGCATTAGTTAAATGTTCTATAATGTCTGTCATATCACTCGTTAAATCGTTCATAATTGCATTCAGTATTAGAAAGTGTTCGTCGAGTTCTTCTCGATGTCCATACCCGGCTTTTTCGCGTAACCAGGTTTCTCTCATCCTTTCTGTAATATTTAGAAATCGATCTTCATTTTCTTGTAGAACCTTCTCCATATCATCCACATGCGCAATAGTTGCATTTAATATCTTTATTTGATTTTTCACGGCGTGTTGTAATGTTTGCTGGTTTCCTTGCATCATCTTTAGTTGTTCCTTGATAATTATTTCGTCATCAGCATCCATTGTTCCGAATAATGTTTTAGCTATTGTTCCTAACCCATTGATTAATCCTCTTCGTGTTTTCCTTGGGTTTTGGTACGCGATTTTCAATCGTCTTAATACCATTGTTACTTGCTCGTTATCCTTTTCTATTATTTGAAGCAAGGTTTGGCAGGTTTGCCTCATGTCTTCTTCTAGCGGTTTATCATAGCACAGCGCTTTGGTTTGTATCATGTAATTTTGTAGTTGTTGGTATCGGTGATCCATAGCTATAATGTCAAGTTTGATTACCATTTTCCATGCTGACTCGACCTGGTTCATTTCTCCGATTTTTTCGAAGTATATACCCGGCTCGTGTGTGAATTTTTTCACTTCAAACTATTCACGGATATCAGGTTCGGTCTTCGTACAGGTGCTCCAAGCCATTAGCATTCTGTAATAAAAAATATTTCCTAGCATTTTATTTTGGCTTCTGTTGTGTTGCTATATTCATATTTTTCGATGAATGCAACTACGCTCTCAGCGATTTCTTTTCGCTGTCTCGTACTTTTCTACCTGTCGGCTTTGTCCACTACAGTTCTTCTCAGTCCGTCACTGAGTGCGGTTTATTTCGGATTTTTGTTTCGAAATCCGTTTTGTGTGCGGTGTGCCATCTTCTATGGCTCCCAACGTCGGACTAGATCTAAGTGATTGGCAACATCCCCAATCCCGTTTGTTGTTAGTCATCGAGACGTTAGAGGCTGATCGGGCGCGAGCTCCTCTGAATCCTCTGGCCCGGGGTGGTGAGCAGGCAGGACGCTCCGTTTCGCGCTACTGCTCGAGGACGAGGTGTAAATCAGTTGGAGCAACTTCTGTGGGATTTTCAACAGGAATTCCTTGCGCGAGTCCGCGCGGGTCGCGGTCGCGGTCGCGGTCGCGGTCGCGGTCGCGGTCGCTATGGTTTCCGTCGTCCTTCAGTATAAGGTAAAAAAAAATGTTTTTCTATTTCCTTCTATGTTCCTCTACTTTTCTTTCCTTCTGCGGTTTAATTTTCTATAAACGCTTTTAATCGGTTCATGTGAACGCGTAGAGTTTGTAACGGCCTATCTTTAGATTCGAACGCGGACTAGCTCGTCGGACGCGGGGTTCGATAGAAGGCCCAGAGACAGCAATCAGAATACAAGTACACGAAGTGATTTATTGTAATTAGAATATACAGTTACAATCGGAAGGGAGTGCGGAGGCACTCAGCGCAGTATTACAAGATGAACGCGGTATGTACAGAAACGACGCGCGGCAGGTATAGCTGGGCGGTAGTGCCGGTGCACTCGGCGCGGTCGCGTGGAGCGCAGGATTACTGCCGGAACGCAGGAACACGGTATTAGACGGAACGCGGTGCATACAATCGAGATAGTGCCACGAGACGCGGTAACGCGGCGGTAGGAACGGATATATAACGGAACGCGGTATATACAATCGAGATATGCAACGAGACGCGGTGACGCGGTATTAGCGACGGGTACATAAGCGGAACGCGGTATATACAATCGAGATATGCAACGAGACGCGGTGACGCGGTTTTAGAGACGGGTACATAAACGGAACGCGGTATATACAATCGAGATATGCAACGAGACGTGGTAACGCGGTATTAACGCGATAAGGAAGAGAAGTCCTGGGGCGTGCCGGCAACGAGAGCCCTCGTTGCGAGGCCGAGCGTGCTCGACCCCGTGTAACCGTGCCGTCAGGAGAGAAAGACAAGGAGTCGGTGACACCCGAGAGCACTCGGTCGAGACTCGGAGCTCCGAACCTCGTTGGTGTATCGCCTAGGAATCGGTCGGGCAGGCTTCGTCGGAACAGCGGATTGCTGGAGCGGAGACGAAGTGTCTGATCTCGCCGGAGCGTCGGCTTATATACCCGGTCGGTTCGGCGGGCCCGGTGGGAGGGAGGCCGATCGTCAGGCGCGCCGAGTGGGGCGTGCGGACGCGCGCTTGTCTTCGGCGCGGTTCGGCTCCCTTCGGCGTTCTTCGGCGCCGCGCGAGGAGAAGGCCCCGGTGCCGCGTTTTGCCCGCGCACCCGGGGCCGGTGGAGTGTTTAAAAAGATGTGGGCGCACCGCGCCCTGTTCTCGCCCGACGGATGGCCGGTCGGGCGACATCCGGCGGTTGGTGGCCGGGGACGATGCTGGTTTAGGGGCGCATCGTTACACCACCCCTCCCCTTGGAAATGCCTGAATCAAGAGGCATACCGCTTCTCTCGGCTGGTCGGAGGAATTGGTTGATCGGCCGGGTTGTCTCATGCTGGTCCTCCCCGTGATTTCTCCTTGATCCAGCGGACTGAGCCATCTCCGTTAAATCGGATGTGCCAGCGCCGGTTGCCAAGGGTCGGCTTGTACTGCCGGGCGACGTGGCAGGCGAAGTGGGGTACCTCCACTATCACCCCTGGCTCGACCTGGATCGGGATCGGTGGTGGCGGTAGCGGGCCCATCACTCGAGCTGGCTGGAGTGTCGGTCGTGGGCGTCGAGGGGCCTCGGCCAGCGGTCTAGGGCGTCGCGGCGGCGGCGGCGGCGTGGCCATCAGCCAGGCTTGTTTCGCCCTGTTGGCTGCGTCGGATCGTTGTACGATCGTGCCGACCCGTGGCACGGTCCTCGGCGGTGTCGGTCCGGCTGGCGGCGGTGGTGGTGCTGTCTCGGGTTCGCCCCGATAAAGGGTGGCCCACCCTTGGTTGATCTCGGGGTTGGCTGGATCGTATTCCTCGGCGTCCTCGCCGAGGATCTTGGCGATCTCCGAAAGAATATCGGGAGCGGTCGTCGGTGCTTCGTCTGTCATTGCTCTCGGTGTTCTGCCGATCGGCGCTTCCCTCCCGTGTTACGCGGGGCCTCGTCGCGTTTGTTGTTGTTCTCCGCATAATTACATTGTTTATGTCGCTGTAGGTCGACGTCGCGTAACAAGGGTTTCTTCGCCGGCGTTTACTTTTTGACGCGCGCTTTTCGGTCGTTTCGGTTTGAACGGCGGTGACGGCCGGTGCGGGCGCGTTTCCCCCCCCCCCCCCAGATCGGACCCAGGTACGTCGGGTGGTGTATCGCTAGGCGCGCGTTTTAGGTCTTGGATATGCACGTGTCGGTACCACTTCCCCGCGCGGCTGCGGAGGTCCACAATGACAGGTGAAATAATGCGGCGGACTTCCAGCGGCCCGATGAATTTGGGAGCAAGTTTCGCGTTGAAAGCCGCTTCCTTGTTCGATAGTGGGCGGTCTCGCTTCCAGACCCACTCCCCGATTCGCGGTCTCCATTCTCGGCGGCGTAAGTTATAGTGTTTCTCCTGGTGCTGGAACGCGCGAGCCAACTGGACTTTTACCAGCTCGTATGCCTCGGTTAACCGGCGGTGTATGCTGGACGGCGGCGTCGAGTCGTCGCGCGGCGCGTCTTCCCCGGGGCGGCGCAATTCGCGGCCGTGATTCAAGAACGCGGGCGTGTAACCGGTCGCGTCGTGGGTGGCGGTGTTGTACGCGAACTGGAGCTCTGGCAAGTGTTCATCCCAGGCCCGGTGCTTCTTGGCGTATTGCGCGATCATTGTTTTAATCACGCGATTGGTGCGCTCCACGGGGTTACAATGCGGCGCGTATGCCGGCGTAAAGCGGTGGCGGATCCCGCATCCGTCGAAGAGTTTCGCGAGTTGCCGGGATTTCAATTGGGTGCCATTGTCCGATAGGATTTCATCCGGGCACCCGTGTCGGAGGATAATGGCATTGGTCACGTTTTTTACAATGGCCGTCGTAGTGGCCGGAGCTCGACCCACTTTGTAAAGCGGTCCTGCATATTCAGGAGCCAGATGTGGCCGGCGGCGGATCGCGGGAGTGGGCCGACAAGGTCCAGGGTGACCTGCTGCCACGGGTGGCCGAGCGCGGTCGGATGTAGCTGCCCGGCTGGCTTTTCCTGCGCGACCTTGTGGGCTAGGCACGTCGGACACTCGCGGACGTAGCGGGCGACGTCGCGGAACATGCCGGGCCAGTAGTACCGGTGCGCGATCCTCGTGATTGTCTTCGCGATTCCGAGGTGCCCGGCGGTCGGTGCGTCGTGGTACCGCTCAAGGAGCAGGGCTCGCTGGTCCTTCGGTACGCATTCTTTCCATTGCTCGGCCGCCGGGGTGTCCTTAAAATCAAGGCTGTGGAGCACGTGCTTCCACAGTCGGCCTTGGTCGATCCGAAAATCGGGCATTTCGTGAGGCGTATTCTCGGTCGCGTGCCACATGCGCGCGTACCACGGGCACCTCGGTTTTGCTACGCTGAGGCTTTCGGGTTGCCTGGACAACGCGTCGGCTACCTTATTCAGCGCCCCTTTTCGGTATTTAATTTCGAAGTCGTACTGTTGCAGTTCAAAGGACCATCGCCCCAGCCGGCCGGACGGAGACTCGAGTTTTTGGAGCCATTTCAACGACTGGTGATCGGTGATTACTGTAAATCGGTACCCCTCGAGATAATCGCGCATTCGCCGGATTCCCCAGATTACTGCCAAACACTCCAGTTCGGTCGCGCTGTAGTTTCGCTCGGCGTTATTCAACGTGCGGCTGGCGTAGGCGATGACGCGCTCGCCCTCGGGGAAGTATTGCGTTAGCACGGCCCCGAGGCCGGTGGTGCTAGCATCGGTCTGCAAATGAAATTGCCGCGTAAAGTCCGGACACGCGAGAACCGGCGCGGTGGTCAGTACGGTTTTTAGTGCTTCGAACGCGCCTTGTTCGGCTTCCCCCCAGCTCCATCGGGCTTGCTTACGGGTCAGGGCGGTGAGCGGTGCGGCGAGCGTCGCGAAATCTTTGACGAACCGGCGATACCAGGACGCGATTCCCAAAAATTGCCGGATCTGACGTACGTTCTGCGGCGCGGGCCAGTTTGTGATGGCGCTAACTTTGTCGGGATCGGTCCGGATCCCGTCGCGGTCGACAATGTGGCCGAGGTATTTAATCTGGTCGACGCAGAACCGACATTTATCCGGATTAATGCGGAGCTTGGCTTCGCGGAGCCGGCGGAAAACTTCACGCATAATACGGAGGTGCTCCTCGAAGGACTCGCTTATGATGACAATGTCGTCCAGATAAACAAATACGTGTGGCTCTAGATCGGGTCCTAGTATCGTGTCGAGCAGGCGTTGGAACGTGGCCGGTGCCGAATGCAGCCCGAACGGCATTACTTTGAATTGCATTAATCCCTTGCCGGGAACGGTGAAGGCGGTCACGGGCCGGCTCTCGGGCGCGAGTGGCACTTGCCAGTACCCGTTCTTTAGATCGAGAGTGGACAGGTAGCGAGCCCCCCGAAGTTTATCTAGCGTCGCGGTGATGTGAGGCAACGGATACGCGTCCTTCTCGGTTACTTCGTTGACCAGGCGGAAGTCGATAGAAGCGGTGTTTGCCGTCTTTCTTTCGCACGATAACGATCGGCGAGCTCCATGCGCTATGGGACGGTTCGATAATGCCGTCTTGGAGCATTTTGTCGACTTCCGCATCGATAATGGCCTGCATGGCCGGATTTCGCGGCCGGTATCGTTGTTTTATTGGTCGGTCGGTTTTGACGCGTATCATGTGTTCCCCGCGGTCGGTGGGCCCCTGCACGGTCTCGAACTTCGCGAGCTCGACGGTCAGGAAGCGGCGTTCCTCTTCCGTTAGCGCGCCCCCCTCGGGCGCTTGTTCCACGGCGGCGATTCGCCCTTCGGCATCGGTCGGCGGCGGCGGCGGTATGGTGAAGTCTAATTTCGCCCATAGGTCAACTCCTATTAGCATTTCGCAGTCGAGCATCGGCATAACCTGGAACCGGTGCCAGAACATCCGTCCTTGCACGGTAATCGGGAACGTGATTAGACCGGGAATGGCGGTGCTCGACCCGTCGGCGAGGTGTACTCGCCCACTGACCGGCTGAATCGGAAACTCACGGGCGAGCTTATCGGCGGTACGCGCGTTTACGAAGGAGGCCTCGGATCCGGTGTCTAAGAGCGCGTCGAACGGCTGTTTGGCAACCATGACGGTCAGGTGCGGGCGTGGTGTATATGTTAGTCGGAGGACCGGGGGGCGGCCGCTTCGTCCCCGGTCCGAGCGGCATTTCCCGGCGGCGGGTGGCAGTCTCTGGTGAACACGCCGTCTCTGCCGCATTGAGAGCAAAACCGTCGCGGCGGACGTCGGCAATCGAAGCGGGTGTGCCCTCTCTGCTTGCACCGCCAGCAGCATTCGTGGCGGTCGTATGCGGTGGCGGCGATCGCGGGTTTCGGCGCGGTGGCTTGTCGAGCGCGCGTCTGTTCTTCGATGTGCTCGAATTCCTCCGCCAGGCGTAAAATGTCGCGGGTGCGCGTTACCGTGTCGCGACGGATGTACATTTGGTACCGCGGGTGCATATTATTATATAACGCCTCCACTTGTTCTTCTTCCGCGAATCCGGTGGCGCGGCGCATCATTGTTAGCATGTCGGTTGCGAATTTCCGATACGGCTCGTCCGGTCGTTGCAGGCGGGTCTGGATCTCGCGGACGAGCTTAGCGCGATATCGGCGTGGGAGGTAATACTCGCGGAAGTCGGCGCAAAAGTCCTCCCACCCCTGCCAGTTGGGTCGGTTGTTCCGGCACCAGAGGAGTGCGTCGCCCTTAAACAATTCCGGCAATCCCGTTAGCAATTGCGCCCCGGAATATTGATACGCGTCTTTCAGTTCCTCGAGCCGCTCGAGGAAGGCCACCGGGTCCTTCCCGTCGAAATGACACCCCCATTTACGGATCTGGTTCACGACCTTGGCGGGCGTCTCGCGGGATTGATCGCTCGTGACCGGTCGGAAGGGGTCGAATGATGCCATCATCGGTGGCGGCGTGTGAAAGGTTACGATCGGCGATAGCGGCGGCTGTGTGTTTACCGGCGGTATGCGGAGGTTTTCCGACGGGTGCACGGTGATCGTGGGGGCGGCTTGCGTCTGGCTGCCCCCCGCGGCGGCGGATTGCATCGTTTCCGGATGCTCGGTTACGTACGCGCTCATGCGTTGGCGTAGCTCGTCGATCGAGCCGTCAACGTCTAGTTCGAGTTTCTCGAGCTCGGCGATGAGCTGATTTTTCGATAACTATATCCACGATTTCGGCATCGTGCGCCTTGATTGCTGACTCTCGGATCAAAACGGTCCCTGTTCGGGCGCCATGTAACGGCCTATCTTTAGATTCGAACGCGGACTAGCTCGTCGGACGCGGGGTTCGATAGAAGGCCCAGAGACAACAATCAGAATACAAGTACACGAAGTGATTTATTGTAATTAGAATATACAGTTACAATCGGAAGGGAGTGCGGAGGCACTCAGCGCAGTATTACAAGATGAACGCGGTATGTACAGAAACGACGCGCGGCAGGTATAGCTGGGCGGTAGTGCCGGTGCACTCGGCGCGATCGCGTGGAGCGCAGGATTACTGCCGGAACGCAGGAACACGGTACTAGACGGAACGCGGTGCATACAATCGAGATAGTGCCACGAGACGCGGTAACGCGGCGGTAGGAACGGATATATAACGGAACGCGGTATATACAATCGAGATATGCAACGAGACGCGGTGACGCGGTATTAGCGACGGGTACATAAGCGGAACGCGGTATATACAATCGAGATATGCAACGAGACGCGGTGACGCGGTTTTAGAGACGGGTACATAAACGGAACGCGGTATATCCAAGCGAGATATGCAACGAGACGTGGTAACGCGGTATTAACGCGATAAGGAAGAGAAGTCCTGGGGCGTGCCGGCAACGAGAGCCCTCGTTGCGAGGCCGAGCGTGCTCGACCCCGTGTAACCGTGCCGTCAGGAGAGAAAGACAAGGAGTCGGTGACACCCGAGAGCACTCGGTCGAGACTCGGAGCTCCGAACCTCGTTGGTGTGTCGCCTAGGAATCGGTCGGGCAGGCTTCGTCGGAACAGCGGATTGCTGGAGCGGAGACGAAGTGTCTGATCTCGCCGGAGCGTCGGCTTATATACCCGGTCGGTTCGGCGGGCCCGGTGGGAGGGAGGCCGATCGTCAGGCGCGCCGAGTGGGGCGTGCGGACGCGCGCTTGTCTTCGGCGCGGTTCGGCTCCCTTCGGCGTTCTTCGGCGCCGCGCGAGGAGAAGGCCCCGGTGCCGCGTTTTGCCCGCGCACCCGGGGCCGGTGGAGTGTTTAAAAAGATGTGGGCGCACCGCGCCCTGTTCTCGCCCGACGGATGGCCGGTCGGGCGGCATCCGGCGGTTGGTGGCCGGGGACGATGCTGGTTTAGGGGCGCATCGTTACAAGTTTTTCTCCCCATCTTAATTGTATAATTAACATCTGAATTTTTTTCAATAATCGTGTAGGGTCCTACCCATAATGAATCTAGTTTTTTCGAACGTCCCCGACGAACGGTCTCGTTGTATAAGAGGACTTTATCTCTTACCTTAAACGTGCTATTTCTTGTCT
This sequence comes from Temnothorax rugatulus, assembly GCA_035220575.1. Taxonomy (NCBI): domain Eukaryota; kingdom Metazoa; phylum Arthropoda; class Insecta; order Hymenoptera; family Formicidae; genus Temnothorax; species Temnothorax rugatulus. Next base: position 4,576 of record JASTWL010000794.1, on the reverse strand, counting down.
TCTTGTCGTAGTTGTCCTTTGCTTTCAATTTTTCTTCCTTGAGGTGTTCCCTTGCAATCTGCTGGGTGGCGCGTAGTCTTTCCCTTAATTCCTGTGCGTAGTCATCGTATGTGTACGTAGGCCTTGGGGGTTGTGTTAGGGCTGTAGGCAGTGTTGCCCTATACCCGTATATTAGTTCGAACGGCGTAAATCCTGTTGCCGTGTGCGGGGTGGTATTATATGCGAACATTGCATATGGAATCCACTCGTCCCAATCCGTCTGTTCGGCATTAATATAGTGGCGAAGATACTCCGCTAACGTGCGATGAGATCATTCTAGTGCGCCATTGCTTTCGGGGTGATAGGTCTGTATTTTCGCGATTTTTAATAGTTTGCAGGTATTCTTAAATAATTCGCTCAAAAAATTAGTTCCTTGATCTGTTAGAACTTTTTCCGGAATTCCGTGTTCAAATATTATTTTTGTAACGAATTCTTTTGCAATTGTTGCAGCTTCTTGATTTGGGATCGGAATTGCTTTGCTGAATTTTGTCAAGTTATCTTGAAACGTTAATATATACCTGTTTTTGTTATTAGTAATTGTCAACGATCCTACGATATCTAACGCGCATTTCTCGAATGGCTTACTCGCGGTATCTGTTACTACTAAAGGCGCTTTATTTCTTCGCGTTAATTTATTTTTTTGACATAATTCGCATTTCGCTATGTATTCTTCTACATCTTTAGTTATACCTCGCCAATTGTGTGTCAATCGAATTCGATTTATTGTTCGTTCTACCCCCAGGTGTCCTCCTAGGGGCGCATCATGGTACTCGTATAATATGCGTCGTTTTTCTTCCTCGCTATATCTTCGTTCGGTGTCGTTGGTCTCTCTTTCTTGCCAGTAGCTATGTTAGCCACGTGCCGACTTAATGCGTCAGCGTTTCTGTTAGCTTGTCCGGCTTTGTGTACAATTACATAATCATATTCTTCAAGTTTCAGTCTCCACCGCATTAGGCGTGATCCAGGATCTGTTACGTTAAACAATCATACGAGAGATTTATGGTCGGTTATGATTGTAAAGGACCCCGGGCCCAGCCATAGGGAAAATGGATCCCGGTCAAATTGGTTGAAACTGTAGTATGTTGTACTTCATAATCTCCTGATCAAAAGTGTTAATGGGCACGAAGTCCGAAACCATCTACTTTTTGAGTTATCAGACGTTAAACATGGTAAAAATGAGGATATGGGGATATTTTATTTTAGAGTATCCACGGCAATAATTCTTTCGGGTCGCATTTTTATGTGTGTCACGCATGTGTGTGCGCGCGCGCGTGCGCGTGTGTATGTGCGTGTGTGTGTGGAGGGGGGAGGTATGCCTGTGTATGTGCATGTGATTGTAGGTATGTGTATATTCTTATAATCAGTGCACCGTCGGCATTAGCATCACCCAATGTACACCGCGTGGAGGTTGCGCGATCGGATCTTGTACATCTTTTGTACATCATCCCTGAAAAGGACTGGTTAATGTGTAGTCAATGTATGTGATTAGGGTCGCTCGTTGATGTTATGTGGCTGCGATCCGTTCGCTGAATCACGAATTATTATTACATAATTACAAAAGTAATTAGAAGGAGACAAACATATGACTTTCAAGCTCTTTCGCTGTTTCGGCCGTTTCGGGCAAGAATTTGCGTCGTTGGCGATACGCTACGACGGTAGAGTAAAGTATGCGCGTAATATTTTGTCATTTGCGGCCGATGAGTTTGAGTCCCCCGCAGTGTTAAACTTTGTTTAAAAATCACTAATATATTACAATTTAATTACTTTTGTATTTATGTAATAATAATTCGTGATTCAGCGAACGGATCGCGGCCACGTAACATCAACGAGCGACCCTAATCACATACATTGACTACACATTAACCAGTCCTTTTCAGGGATGATGTACAAAAGATGTACAAGATCCGATCGCGCAACCTCCACGCGGTGTACATTGGGTGATGCTAATGCCGACGGTGCACTGATTATAAGAATATACACATACCTACAATCACATGCGCATACACAAGCATACCTCCCCCCTCCACACACACACACGCACATTCACAGACATATCCCCACACACACACATACACACGCATACGCACACGCTCATACAGACATACCCACACACACATACCCACGCACACGCAGAGTGGCCTGCACTTGGACACGGTACATTTGGACACGATCAATTAGACACCGTTTATTTGGACACGGTTCATTTGGACACCGTTCATTTGGACACGGTGCATTTGGACATCGTAAAAAATACGACCTGTGCAGTTGGACACCGTAAAAAATGCGGCCTGTGCAGTTGGACACGAAAATAATAGACAAATTATTCATAAATTATGTTAATATTATTGCATCCCTACTCGTCAATATATCTTATATAATACATCAAAGTACATGCGTGGGCGGGGGGGCTTCGCCCCCCCTGCAGCCCTCCCCCATGGTCAGTGTGAGTGAACCTGGGAGTGTGGGCGGGGGGGGGGCTCTGCCCTCCCGCAGCCCCCCGTGCACATGGCGGTGTGGGTGGGGTTGACGCGTGGGCAGGGGGGCTTCGCCCCCCCGCACCCCCTCTAGGACACGCCTTCGGCGTGCCCGGGTAGGAAATGTACCTCGCTGTAAGCATGAGCGGGGGGCTTTGCCCCCCCCCCCGCACCCCCCCATGCACGCGCGTTTCGGTATCCAACTACACAGGTCGCGCATTTTCGTGTCCATCTGCACAGGCCGCATTTTTTACGGTGTCCAACTGCACAGGCCGTATTTTTTACGGTGTCCATATGCACCGTGTCCAAATGAACGGTGTCCAAATGAACCGTGTCCAAATAAACTATGTCTAATTGATCGTGTCCAAATGATCATGTCCAAATGAACGGTGTCCAAATGCACCGTGTCCAAATGAACGGTGTCCAAATGCACCGTGTCCAAATGAACGGTGTCCAAATGAACCGTGTCCAAATAAACGGTGTCCAATTGATGGTGTCCAAATGACCGTGTCCAAATGAACGGTGTCCAAATGTACCGTGTCCAAGTGCACCTATCCTCACACGCACACGCGCACGCGCGCGCGCACACACATGCGTGACACACATAAAAATGCGACCCGAAAGAATTATTGCCGTGGATACTCTAAAATAAAATATCCCCATATCCTCATTTTTACCATGTTCAACGTCTGATAACTCAAAAAGTAGATGGTTTCGGACTTCGTGCCCATTAACACTTTTTATCAGGAGATTATGAAGTACAACATACTACAGTTTCAACCAATTTGACCGGGATCCATTTTCCCTATGGCTGGGCCCGGGGTCCTTTTACGATCCGAGTCGTTTCCGCATACCTCACTTTGTTTGAGTACCCGCTTAGTACGCATTTTAGACAACCTCATCCTGAACAGCACCCGCGGTCAGTGTGACAGCAATGGAGCCAGTCTCGGCCGCACGCGAAGAACGATCCCGATTTGCAATCGGGAGTGCCTTCCGAACCATAGATCTCACATTTATAACATGACACATGAGATCTTTAATGTCAAAAGCAGCGAATACGTTATGTACTAACTCAATAGGTGTGACTGGTAACGCCGCAGGCACACCCGAGATGACGTGCTCATTGTTTACATGCTCACGCGCAGTCGGGACCAGTCGGTGCAGACTTTAGTTCCCTGAGCTCTCCAACTTCACGCTCCAATGCAGAGACTGTTTGCTCAAGCGTAACTATGCGTTTACTGTTTTCCAACACCAAATCCGCAATGCGCCCAAGATCATTAAGCTTATCCGTTATCTCTCTGTTGGTCCGCTGTTGACTGTTCATGAAAACTGCCAGTCTGTCACCCAGTCTCTGCAATAGCTCATTTGTCGTGGCTTGTGAGTTCAATTGAGTGCCGGAGTCAGTGGAAGAAGCCATGTCCGTAAAATCAAAAGACTGCGCGCTCTTTTCTGTATTCGGTGTGAGAGGCAAGTCTAATGACGATAGTAGAGCCTTGCAGCAAGCATCCGCGTATTTGCCTACAGAATACGACTTAATGCAGCCAGGATGAAACACCCTCTTGCACTCCGCGCACTAAACCGACCTGTTCGCAATTAACTTTCTGCACTTAATGCACATAGGCTGCATGAGTTATAAGTTGTATCTATCACTTAAACGTAAAAATCCCTAGGCACACTGGTCATGCAGCGAACATGAGGTACACGAAGATCACCAGAGATGCCGCAGTAGTAGTTCAATCGATGACGTGCGCTTTTGTCCGTCTAATAGCAGCTGAATATAGAGAGAGCGGTGAAGATGGTAACTCATGCACGTGTCCACCAATAGAAGGAATGAGAAGCGGAAACGATGAGCATGCGCAGCAGAAGTCCTCGCCAAAAGACAAATCCAGTCAGATTGAGGTTAGAATAGAAGCAATCTTTACCACGAAATATCCAACATACAAGTTGCAGGGAAGAAAGATCTTATATCTATTCTTAACAAGCAACCAAAGACCTGCTTAAACCTGCAACAGAACCGCCGGGGGCAACTTACAGCAGAAATGATGTTCCACTAAATTGCAGAG